>CM021101.1:519423978-519689147 GCA_007115665.2 Sequoiadendron giganteum
GTTTAATAATTAATTCTTTAAACCATTTCTTCAAATTCCAAACAATACAAAAATAGGAAAACTAAAAGGGATCTAGATTTCTCCATGGTAAGTTTTCTACAGAGGTTTTATTTTTAAAATAAATTTGTTTATTCTCTACAGGAATTTAAATTTCCTACAACAATCTACATGTGTTGCACAATCTAAAGTTTGATTTAACAAACAATACTACAATTTCCTCATCTAAAATTAAATTCTACAAAATATTTTTACAATTTCCCTGAGAAATTTTCACGGGAATAACAAAATTACCAAAATCTAAATATTTAATTTCAATCTCAAATAACAATCTTTAAACGTAAAAGGTTTTAGCAAGCAATTCTAAAATCACTACCATTTTAATTAAACAAACCAAGAACAATAAATTACAGATTAAAACCTGGTATTGAAGCTACAGGAAAGAAGATTTTTTTGATGCAGAGCCTCCTCCAAAGATCTCACAATTTCTCTTCAACTATGCAATGAATCCAAGCAAGCAAACAATCCAAAAGCCCAACCAATATCAACAGATTATTCCCAAATCAATTCTACAGCCCGAAATTCTTCCAACAATCCTCTGTGCAATTTTTAAAAAATATCCTCTCAAACCTAAAGAAGCTTTTCCTCTCCAAAATTCTCTTTGTGAATGAATTTGCAACCAATTCTTCTTATTAATTAAACATGCACTTGTGGTATAAATAAAAAATATCCTCAACAACCAAATCCACTTTTTATGCAATTAACAAAAATTTAAAATATCTTAATATTAAATTAACTCCAACATTTTGAAACTAACTTTCCTTTTAAAATACAATTTCAAATAATTTCAATTTTTTGCTTTTTATATAATATAAACCACATAAAACTTAATTAATTAATTATAATTATTTAATAAATAAATTCAATCCTTTTGGGACTAAATTTAATTAATTAAATTAATTAAATTAATTAAATTAAATTTTATTAATAAATTTAAATATAACTTCTAAACATAATTTTAATTTTAATTTTAATTAATCACCACTTTTGACAAATGCAATTATTCTAAAAATTCATTTAATAAACAAGCACCATTCAGAAACCAAAACATTAAAATAAGGTAAACTATGACTCAATAAAAAAAACTAATGACACACTAAGGCTAGGGCATAGACTTGACACAAGTTACCTAGCTAATATCTCCCATTCAACTTAACTATTGGATTGACATGCTCAAACCTGTGAAACCAGGTGGAGTCGATGTCATGTACCTGCAACCTAAAAACTGAATAAACATCATATAATACACACCGTGAAGAAGAAATCACGGATTCGCAAGGTGCTTGCAAGCGAGTGATCCAAACCTGTCTGCTTCACCAATACACTCATCAAGACTGACATTTACATCTTACTCAATAATCTCATAATAAAATCTCATGTTACAACTACTAACATCATTACACCATTAAAGCATGTAAAACAGTCATCAAATAAACACATCACACAATAATAGTTTGTCGCTCAATAAGTAGTGATCAAAACACAAATAACAAGGTGTGTCTAGTATCAAAGTAGCTACAACCAACAAATCATAAAGAAAACTAAACAAGAAGGAAAATTGAGGGGTATTACATTCTCCCCCCCAAAGACTAGACTTACTCCTCGAAGCCTGCAAAGAAGTAGGGATATAACTCCCTCATCCTAACTGCATCCTCCCAGGTGGATGAAGCATTATCCTTGGGATCCCACTAAACCCTGACCTGATCCATATCTCACCCTCAAAGAACGAGCATTTTGTGCTTCATTATGGCCACGGGCTCCAAATCCAGCTGCCTGTCCTCTACCTTTAAAGAATTCCAATCAAGGACATGAGAAACATCTAGATGATATGGACAAAGAATTGAAACATGGAAAACGTCATGAATATATGCAAGACTGGGTGACAAAGCAAGTCGGTAAGCAATTGGACCAATGCTTTTGAGTATCTCGAAAGGTTTGACGAAGCGAGACACCAAATTAGAACCCTTTCCATATCATATAGGACTCTTTCACGGATGCACACACAAGAAAACTTTGTCGCCGATAGAAAACTAAGGATCCACTCTATGTGCATCCACATACTTCTTCTGCCTATCCTGTGCCGCTACCAGGTGCTCTCTAATCCGATCCACCTGCTGCTCCATGTCCTGCAACATTTTTGGACCCAATAACACTTTGTCCTCTAATTGATCCCAACTCAAAGGAGTACGACAAGGAGGCCCATACAAGGCCTGAAAAGGTGCCATGCCAATGGAACTCTAGAAACTATTGTTATATGCAAACTCTACTAGATAGAGATAATCCTCCAATCATGTTTGCTGATCCATAACATACATATGCAAAATGTCTTCGAGGATTTTATTAACCCTCTCAGCTTGTCCATCTGTCTCTGGGTGATACGCTGAACTAAAGTTCAATTGTGTCCCCATCACATGCTGTAATGATGTCCAAAGAGTTGAGGTAAACATTGGATCCCTGTCAGAAATGATCCGATGCGGAATACCATGCAACCTCACAATATCTTCCATGAACACTCTAGCAACTAATGATGCATTATAGGAAGAGCGCATAGGCGAGAAGTGTGCTACCTTCATCAACCTATCGACTGTCACCATAATAACATCATGTTGTCGTGAGGAGTTGGGTAAACCAACAATGAAGTCCAATGAGATAATATCCCATTTTATCTCAAGTACAAGGTGTGGCTATAGAAGCCCTGCTAGATGTTGGTTCTTAGCCTTCACCCGTTGACACTCCAAACATCTCGCCACAAAATCTGTTTCATCCTTGGACAAAAATACAACTGGCACAAATTTGCGTGCATCTTCTTCACCCTAGGATGGGTTGAATATGGTGCACAATGTGCATTGGTCAAAAACAAAGTGTGAAGGTCACCTGCTAAAGGAACGTAAATATGCTCAGAATGCCTCAGTAAACCATTTGCCTCAAGTGAATAACTCATGAACCTACCCTCTAGAGGTTTGCCAACCTCAATCTTTGCCCTCACATCCTGATACCAACTATCCGCTGGAAGAGTAGCAAGTTTGACTTCGCAAATCCACTATAAGAGTCAACTCAGATATCTTATGCCTACGTCTACTGATTGCATCAACTACGACGTTCTCTTTTCCTTGAATGTACTTCACCTCGAAGTCATACTCACAAAGAAAATCCATCCAACGCCTATGTCTAGCATTAAGGTTCGGCTAAGTGAAAATGTATTGAAGGCTCCTATGATCACTATGAAGCTCAAATCTATGCCCGAGAAGAAAGTGTCTCCATCTAGTCAATGCATGGACTACTACCGCTAACTCAAGATCATGAGTGGGATAATTTAGTTCATGATCCTTAAGCTTCCATGACTCATAAGCTATAACGCGACCCTCCTGCATTAGGAATGCTCCTAAGCCCTCTAAGGATGCGTTTGTACATACCACAAAATCTCCTATGGGATCAGGTATTGCTAAAATTTGTGCATTGATCAACTTATCCTTAAGAACCTGAAAAGCCGACTCGCACTGCTCTAACCATCCAAACCTCTTCCCTTTCCTCTGAAGAGAAGTGATACGATGACCTTTCCTAGAAAATCTCTGAACAAATCTCCTATAATATCCTGCAAGCCCCATAAAACTATGGATCTCTGCCACATTCGTGGGCACAGGCCAATCTAGAATAGCTTGGATCTTTGAAGGATCCATAGATATACCCTCCCCTAATATCACATGACCAAGATACTTGATCTCAGTCTTGAAGAATTTGCATTTTGACAAGTTGGCATAAAGTTGGTTTTCTCGTAAACACTGCAGTACCTATCACAAATGCTCCTCATATTCCTCTACTGTCCTGGAATAGATCACTATATCATCTAGGAACACGAGAAAATACCTATCAAGGTATGTGCGGAATAATCCATTCATCAAACTCATGAACACAGATGGCTTATTCATCAACCTGAATGTTACCACAATAAACTCATAGTGACCATACCGCATCTGAAATGTCATCTTATGGATATTTGAGTAAAAAATACAGAGCTGATGGTATCCCGACTTAAGGTCTATCTTCAAAAATATGGTTGGACCCTTGACTTGATCAAACAAGTCATCGATTTTGGGAAGTGGATAATGATTCTTGATCGTCACTTTGTTCAACTATCGGTAATCAATGCACAACCGAAGTGAACCGTCCTTCTTCTTCATGAAGATGATAGGTGCTCCCCAAGGAGAAACACTAGGACGTATGAATCCCTTCTCTAAAAACTCCTCCAACTTCAAATGAAGCTTTTTCAGCTCCTAAGTAGTCATACGGTAGGGACGTGAAATAGGCTCCGATCCAAGTACTAAGTCAATTTTAAAATTTATATCTCTCCACGGTGGCATCCCTAGAATGTCATCTGGAAAGACATCTAAGAACTCTTGAAGAACGAGATGACTATCAAGAGATACCTTCTCCTCTCCATCTCCTAATCCCAAGTCCTCAAATGTAACTGCAAACAATTGACATCCACGGCGAACACATCTCCTCAACTGCATAGCTGAGATAATCCTCAAAGATATCGGTCTCTGAAATCCTATAATATCCTTCTCTCCACCAGATGCATTAATGCACCAAATCAATTTATGTGAACAATCAATAACTGCTCGGTGGGCCTCTAACCAATCCATACCTAAGACAACATCATAAGATCCCAATGGTATAACCCAAAGGTCCAAGGTGGTAAGGAGTGGTCCAATTTCCAACCTCCAGTCAAGTACTACAGAATGTGATGCAACTTTTTCACCAGATGCTAACTCGACATGCCACCTATCGGCTTGCCTTATGGACCCTAGTCTGCAACGTGACACTACAGATGAAGGAATGAAGGAGTCAGATGCTCCTGAATCAAATAGAATAGTAACAGGGTTACCCAATAGCATACCATAAGTCTCAACCATGGTACCCTGGTGCTCTACCTGATAGTTATCAACTGCTGCAAACACACGATGGCTTCTACCAACATCTCCCATTGTCAGCTCTGACACCGCTGGTCTCTGCGTGAATCCCGACGTGCCCTTATTGGGACAATCCTAGCAATATGGCCCTGTTGACCACAAGAGAAGCAGCCTGTGCCTCTACCATAACCTCTGCCTCCTGCTAGTGCACTAGACTGCTGTGCACTACCCCCAAAAGTGGACTAGGTGCTCTGAGCAGGTTGCTCAGAGTTGAAATGCTTCATGCATCTCCAGTTTCTATCACCCTCTCTCTACTGGAAACCTTTTCATTTCCCCTGTAATGACTACTGCTGACTGCCTTGTGTTGATACCTATTGTGTCTTAGGAGGCACAACCCCCTATGTCTATCCCCCTCGAGCACTAGTCCCAGCTCCTGTACCACTACCTATATGAACATCTGTATGGCCTCCTAGTGCCATAGTCAAGTTCTCCTCCACCAGTTATGCCTTCTCCATAGACTTGGGTTCAAATACCCGCACACCGCCACTGATACGGGCATTTAAGCCACTGATGAAATGCTACACAAGAATCCCCTCATCATCTCCTATTCTCATGAACTATTTAGGTTCATAGAAATGCCTCTCATACTGATCCACAGTCAAGGCTAACTATTGTAGGGCATGGAACTCATCACCTGTTCGTTGATGCCAATGGTCAGAAAGAAAGCAGGCTCTGAACCGCTCAAGGAAAATATCCTAGGACACTGAACTCATGTCAATGTGGAGCTTTTTCTCCTCAAGTCTCCACCACGTGGCTGCAAATCCTCAAAGGTGCATAACAGCACACCATACTTTAGTATTACTATCAAAAGGATGCATAAAAAAGCATCGGTCAAGACCTATCAACCAAGTCTCAGCCTCTAAACCGGTACCTACTCCATCAAACCGAGGTGGTTGTGACCGAATCAAATCCCTCATATAGGACACTACTAACATGTCCGACTATGTTGTAATTGTCCTAACCACAGGGTTAACCTATGGTACTGCCTGCCTCATACCCAATAATGTCAAAGCCTCCTTGAAAGCTCTATGTGCAGCTTTGACCCTTGGAGGGTCTAACTATCCACCACCACCTCCAAGACTCTTCTGCAAGGCCTGTTGTTCCTCTTGCTTTGGTATAGGTGTGACATGAGGTGGCGATTCATGCTGACTCTCCTCTCGACCACCTACCCGGCCACGTCCTCATCCTCTCCCTCATCCGCGTCTAGGAGGCATACTCCTACACAGACACAAAAGGGTATTAGACAAGGTGCTCTTGAAAACCTACCCAACTAAGCTTAATGGGTACATCATAATCCCAGAGCACCTAGTGTTTAAACCTAGGCTCTGATACCATGTGTAATGCCCCACCACACAACCCTAGAGGAAGTTTCAATTCACAATAAAAGTGTACTAATTTGTTTTTATTGAAAGTGAATTAAACATACATGTTCATCTATATTGATAACATCCCCTAAGGCTACGCAACCGAGATTACTTAAACCCAACAACAAACATAATTTAAAATCCATTGCATTGAATTACTCATGAAGTAAATATTAATTCAACATACAAATACATCAAAAGATAAGGAGGTAAACATCCATTACATAAATTCATTACTTGAACAGCTGGTTACATCACTCATTCCCATAATGAGGCAATATTACATAAGTGTTACAATTACAAAATTCCACCTCGTATATACAAGAGGGGTAAAACTATTTTATTAAATTTTGAAATAAGACAATGCTAAAATACAACAAGATCTGTGAGCTATCCAACTAGACGTCTCGCCACCAAGTACTGAAAATCATGGGAAACCCAACGGTTTATGGTGCATGTTCCACCCAACCAAGTGGTACCCGAAGGCCCACCCCCATGCTAGGAGATAGTAACCACATAACATGGACAAGGATCTACTACCTCTAACCAAAGGCAGACTCATACTGATACATACTGACTCAACCATATACATGCATAATAAAAGTCTAGCACTAACATGGTCACATTGCTTTCATACATAAAATTAATCAAGTATGATAAAGAATCCATACACATAACACCAAATCCAATGTTATCCTAGAAAAAGTGTCATCACATAGTTAAACATGGAATCTCCTCTAGGCATTCTTCATAGGCTCTAAAGTTCCTGGTGACCTCTAACAAATCCCGGCCCTCATGCTTACTCATGCGGAATCAACTATCCCTCGTGAGGACAAAACTGTTGATCTTGCCATTCCAGACCTTCCCACTCATCCCAAGTCTAAACGAGCCCTTCCGTCTATGAATGAGGTTAAGTTATCTTGATTAATGTGAAGTGCATCCTAATTAACTAAGTATATTACTTTAACTATCACTTGATTAAATCACTTCTGAAGGTTACCCAGTTTACCTCTTTGGGCTCCGACCCCTAACAAAAGCCACTCTTCTAATGGATAACACACTATACAAAACTAGACTCCAAGGGTAACTCAAGTGCTTACTGAACATAAACAATGCAATCTCTCATATTCTAGGAGGCAACAATTAAGGAAAACCACTCCAACATTTGGAGGAAACAAACCACATATAGCACTACCCAAGGAAAAAAACAAACGGTTGTCTTAACCAAACAAAAACCCACATTCTCTGGAAGACTTTAGAATTTAAAACACAGATCACCCTTTTCTCGAAAATAATCAACAAAAAAAAAAATTAATATCAAAATCCTCTAGCAAAGAAATACACTATTTTCGGATATCTGAAATCCATTTCCCTCTCTAGTACTTTTCAGTAATTAACCAATTACTTCAAATAGATCAATAATAAACTCAAATAATTGCCTTAACTTTTACTAGGAAAGGAAAATTTCTAATCTTATCAAAACAAAATATTGATTTCTTTTAAATCATAATACACTCATGAAAGAAAATATTTCTTTTAGTTACACAACTAACACATCTAATTTCTACAATTCATTTAAATTTCACTAATTCATTTAATTTTCTATTATTCCTCAATCAACATATCATATTACAAATTAATTAAAAATACTATTGTTTAAATCTTCTACATCAGTATTTAATATATTCATAAAATATATATATAATATTTAAATATAAACCTAATAAACTACAAACAAAATATATATATATATACATAGATTTAGATTTACACCAAATCATGTTCGAAATCCTAAAATAAATAAAAATTAACAAAAAGAACTTTGAACAAAGCGAACCCCGAAATCCGTAGATTGTCTGATGAGCGCGCACAGGAAAGGACACTGACTGGTAATTACAAATATAATAAGGAAGGAAAAATTATGACAGTGGTGCACCGATAGTACCTTTTACCGGTCGGCCGCATCCACACCAAAGAAGTGAGGGCGGCGCTTTCCATGGGAGAATGCCTTCCCCTATATGGCGGGCGCACTGTCACATGGGCAACGCCTCTCCCCAGCCAAGTACTATGAGGTGGACGGTGGGGCTTTGACTTCCACCTCCACTTTGCACTTACATTCGACTTGACCAATAAAATAAATAAAAACGCCATTAATATTCGCATAGATTTCATATAGAGACGGAGTTTGAATTTCATGTACGATGATTTGATCAAAACAAATAAATTAAAACTTTAACAACATAATAAATATATATATATATATATATATATATATATTTATATGTTATGTGTATATGTATACAAGAATATAATACATATAAGATATAAATATATATATTTACACAGAATAATTTCTACTAGTAAAATTGGGCAAAATAAGAAAAAATAACCATCGACATGAAAATAAATAAAAATTTCCAGAAAATAAATAAATTCACAAAGGTTTAATAATTAATTGTTTAAACCATTTCTTCACATTCCAAACAATACAAAAATAGGAAAAAGTACAAGGGATCTAGATTTCTCTATTGTAAGTGTTCTACAAAGGTTTTATTTTTAAAATAAATCTGTTTATTTTCTATAGGGATTTAAATTTCCTACAAAAATCTACATGTGTTGCACAATATTAGGTTTGATTTAACAAACAATACTACAATTTCCTCAAATAAAATTAAATTCTACAGACTATTTTTACAATTTTTGAGAGGAATTTTCACGGGGAATAATAAAATTTCCAAAAATCTAAATATTTAATTTCAATCTCAAATAGCAATCTCTAATCCTAAAAGGATTTAACAAACAATTATTTATTCACTACAAATTTAATTTAAACAAGACAAGAACAATAATTACAGAATAAAACCTGGTATTGAAGCTGCATGCAAAGAAGATTTTTGATGTAGTGCCTCTTCCAAAGATCTCACAATTTCTCTTCAATTGTCCAGTGAATCCAAGCAAGCAAACAATCCAAAAGCCCAACCAATATCAACAAATTATCCCCAAATAATTTCTACAGCCCAAAATTCTTCCAACCATTCTCTGTGCAATTTTTTCCAAAATATCCTCTCAAACCTGAAGAAGCTTTTCCTCTCCAAAATTCTCTCCATGAATGAATTTGCAACCGATTCTTCTTATGAATTAAACATGCACTTGTGGCATAAATAAAAAATATCCTCAACAACCAAATCCACTTTTTATGCAATATCAAAATTTAAAATATCTTAATATTAATTAACTCCCACATTTTGAAAACTAACTTTCCTTTTAAAATACAATTTCAAATAAATTTCAAATTTTTTTACTGTTTATATAATATAAACCACATAAAACTTAATTAATTAATTTTAATTATTTAATAAATAAATTCAATCCTTTTGGGACTAAATTTAATTAATTAAATTAAATTAAAAAATTAATTTTAAATTGAATTTAATTAATTAAATTAAAAAAAATTAATTTAATTAATTAAATAAATTAAATTAAATTTTATCAATAAATTTAAATATAACTTATAAACATAATTTTAATTTTAATTAATCACCACTTTTAACAAATGCAATTAATCTAAAAATTCATTTAATAAACAAGCAACTTTCAGAAACCAAAACATTAAAATAAGGTAAACTATGACTCAATAAACAAAATGAGGCTAGGGCGTAGACTTGACACAAGCTACCTAGCTACTATCTCCCATTCAACTTCACTGTTAGATTGACATGTTCAAACCTATGAAACCAGGTGGAGTCGATGTCATGTACCTACAATCTAAAAACTAAATAAAAAACATCATATAATATAGCCAACATATAATACACACCGTGAAGAAGAAATCACGGATTCGCAGGGCACTCACAAGCGAGTGATGCGAACCCGTCCCTTTTACCAATACACTCATCAAAACTGACATTTACATCTTACTCAATAATCTCATAATAAAATCTCATGTTACAACTACTAACATCATTACACCATTAAAGCATGTAAAACAATCATCAAATAAACACATCACACAATAATAGTTTGTCACTCAATAAGTAGCGATCAAAACACAAATAACAAGGTGTGTCCAATATCAAAGTAGCTGTGTAACACCCGTCCGTTTTGCTTTATGGACTGGATAGTGTGTCCTTGTTTTGCGTTGATTTATACTTAAGGATATTCAGATACTTTATCTTGTGTGTGTATTTGATCACTATTTATTGTGCGATAGACTCTTCTATGTGATGTGACTTGAGTTATCTGATGATTTATGTTACATGTTTTAATGGTATAATGATGTTAGTGATATAACATGTTAGTGCTTATGAGAATATTTGATGTCTTGTGAAAGTGTCAGTTTTGTTGAGTGTATTGGTGAAGGGGATGGATTCGCATCACTCGCTTGCGAGCGCCCTGCAATTCTGAAATTTCTTCTTCACGGTATGTATTATATGCTGTTATATTTTATGATGTTGGTTATTATGTTTCAGGATTGTAGGTACATGACACCGACTCCACCTGGTTTCATAGGTCTGAGCGTGTCGATCCAACGGTTAAGTTGAAGGGAGATAGTAGTTAGGTAACATGTGTCAAGTCTACACCCTAGCCATAATGTGTCGTCAGTCGTTTGTGTCGAGTTGTTGTTTGCCTTACTTTAATGTTATTTAATTTTAAAGATTCTTGTTTTGGAAATAGATGTTTAGAATAATTGCATTATATCATGTTGATGATTATTTGATTTAAATTATGCAATGTGGATAAAAGTTTCTATTTAAATTAATTAATTATATTTAATTTATTTAATTAATTAATTATATTTAATTTATTTAATTAATTAAATTTAATCCAAGGGTTGAATCTAATTATTAAATAATTAAATTAATTAATTAAAATGTGATGCAAGAAAATTAAAAGAAATAAAAGAATTAAAATTAATTTGGAATTTAATTTCAAATTGTGGAAATTTAATTATTTTGGAATTTCATTTCAATTAAGTTGAAATTAATTTAGAAATTGAAATTGAATTTTAAAAGCAAAGTTGGTTTTCAATTTTTGGAGATAATTGATATTTAGATATTTTCCAATTTCAGTTTTGCATGCAAAAAAATCATATTTGGTTGCGCAAGATATTTTCAATTAGGCATGCATGTGTGAGGGGAATTGAAAAAAAGGAAGATTGGTTGCAAAATTCATGAGAGCGAGAATTTTTAAAAAGAGGAAAAACTTCTTCTAGTGTGAGAGAATAAATTTTGGAAAAATTGCACAGACGAGGGTTTGTGGAAATTGTTTGGCTATAGATTTAATTGGAATCATCCAGGAAATCTTTGTGGTGTTTGTGGATTATTTTCTTGGTTGGAATCATTAAATTGTTGGGTAGAAGCTTTGGAGGAAGCTCAACATCAAATCTTCATTACCTGTATCTTCTGGAATCAGGTTTTCTTCTGTAATTTGTGTTGTTCTTTCAAGGTTTTCAAATTGTTGTGATTAATCAATTTGTTGTTAAATCAATTGAGAAAATGAAATTGTGTATAGAAAGAAATTAATTAATTAAATTTAAACCTTTTGTTGTTTTTGTGGAAACCTCTTCGGGAAAATTGTGTAATTCTCTGTAGAAGTTAATTTAATTGAGAAAATGGATTGTTCTGTTGTTTAAATCGAACTTTGAGGTTAAACAAAACATTAGATTGTTTTTAGAAAATTTAAATCTCTATGGAGAAACAAATCCATTTTGGAAAACTTCTGATTTGCAAATTATACCCATTTGATTTTATTATTCTTCTAATTGTTTAAGAAATCAAGAAATTAGTTAAAAAAATTAATTTTTTTTGTTGAACTTTTGTGAAAATTTGATTTTTTGATAAATCTCTTCAATCTGTTTTGTAATTGAAATTATGGATAAATATATATACATATGTATATATATATATATTTTGTTAAATATAAATATGTACATATGATATATATATTTATTATTGCTTTTGAAAATTTATTTTTAAATTCCTATGCCATCCGTACTGCGTCCACTATTGAATTTTCAGAATTTTATGTATTAAGTAAAATTCACGGATTTCACTGTGAAGGGTTTTCTTTTTTTTAAATAAATCACAGTTATTGCAAAGCAAGTTGTTCGTTGTTTGTGATGGGTATTGCGGGGGTTTTTAGGTCATACATGGGAGGCGTCGCTACCATTGGCAGCGCCCTCCACACAGGGTGGAGGGAGCACTGCCAAGGGCAGCACCGCCCCTCACTCCATGCGGCCACCCCCAAACATTGGGGAGCTTGTGTTTGTTGCTCTAAAAAATTAAAACGAATTTCGAAAATTCGCTTTCCTTTGTATGTGATATTTGGTTCTTCATAATATTTTTTTTAATACATTGAATTTAGAGTAAAATATAATATTTATTATTGTGTTATATATATTTAAATATATTTATTTTGATAAATATAAATAAATATATAAAAATATATGTGAATTTATATTGCAGAAATAATTTTATTTGAATATCTATTTAATGAATATATATAGTTAAATATAATAATTTATATTTAATGTGTATATTGTAGGTATATACATTTGAGAGAATAATTAATATTTTGTCCTATATTAATTACAAGCATGTAATTTAGTTTTGTATGGTGATTTGTAAAAGATAGGATTTAAATGCATGGTCAAAATGGTATGGAAAAAGGTATTTTAAATTGAAGATATTGCATATTACTTCAATATGACTAATTTGGTAAAATTGAATATATTTATATATCTGGAAATTACTAAAGTTTCATTTGTTTTAAATAAAACAATTTTATAATTTTGGATAAGATAGAAGATAAAGTTAAATTTTTATATATAGGATTAAATATATCAATATATAATGAATGTATATATTGTAGGAACATATATACATATATATTATTTTATATTTAATATCTTATCCTGTTTTAATTGATGTACTCTATTTAGTATTATTGGATGTTTAAAATAGAAATGATTACTTTGCATAATTCAAATTGATAGGGAAATGGCATGTGAATAAATTGACTAATTTATAGGATATGAATGGAAAGTAAAAGAAATCCAGTTAGTAGAGGACTTAAGTTGATTTTTAAGAAAGCGTTGAATTCAATTTAAATTGTTTAAATTAATATTTCTTATAATTATAAATTTAACACTTATTTAATTATTTCTATTATTTTGAAAGAGAAATAGTTTTATATTATTGTGAATAGAGATTTTAAAGATAAGGTTGAATGCATGGTTAAATTGTTGATGAAATGGGATATTTTAGGATATTTTAAATTGCATGTTTTAAATGGATAGTTGAAGAGACATAGTTTTTGGATTGAAATTTGAAAAGCTTATTGGCTATAATTTTATGTTGTATTAAGAGATAATTAAGGAGTTGTATATAATGGAGAGACAATTAATTACCTTAAGTTAGTTATTTTCTATTAGAGCTATTAAAACATTGTGATTGGAATATTTGTGAGATATGGATTTAGTATATCCAAAAGTAGTGAATCCCTTGTGATTGCCTTATTAGATTTATTTTCCTCGTATTTCGCAAAGGGTTGTGAGTTTAGAATAGTTACAATTCCCTAGTATGAAAATAGAAAAGGGGTATATGGTTATTTGATTAAACCTTGTTGTTGTGCCTTTGCCTTTGTAAACGTTACCTATTATTTGAGTATGGATCTAGGAAATCCAAAAGATTAGATTTGATTAATGACTTGATTGCTTTTGTAGCTATGTCGTCATGTTATATTTTGGGATATGGGATTATGTGTTAGTCCAATTTATAAGTCTTCCAAAGAATCTTAGAGGATCTAAGAGGGTTGTCGATTCATGATGTCAACTAGTGTATCCCTTGGGTAGTGCATGATGTTTTATCAGTATTTACCCAGTTTCCACGAACGGGGTTGTTTTGTACCTCCTATGAAAGGAGTGGACTATATGTTAGTTGCCTTCAAGATGTTTGGAGTGTGTTCTATTATTTGTTCCTCCTTGTGATGGGGTGGTTTTGATACCTAGGTTGTATGCACTTGTGATTCCCTTGGTGATTAGTTTGTTTGTGTGTTGTCGAATAGAAGAGTGGCTTCCATTAGGGGCCAGAGCCCAGAAGAGGTAGGATTTGGGTAACCTATGGAAGTGAGTTTAATCAAGTGATAACTAAAATTAAAATTAATATTGGGGAGTACTACACACTAAAAAGATAAGTTCTAGGTTCATTCATAGTCAACTGCTAGTTAAGGCTTGGAATGAGTGGAAAGGCCTGGAATGGCATAGTCATCTATCTCGTCAGCATGAGAGGTATTTGATTCCGCACTAGTAAGTATGAGGGCTGAGGGTTGGTAGAGGCCACTAGGATCACCGGAGCCTATGAAGATCCGCCGAGGGTAACTTATTATGAGTTGTGCGATGACACTCTGTCTAGGACAACTGTCTATTTGGTATTTTATGTTATGTGTATGGTTCTCTGAACATACTTGATCTATTTTGTGTCTGGAAGCAATGGGACTATGTTAGTGATGTGAGAGTTGTTCTTGTGTTCTTTTGTTGTACATGTGTTGTACTTATGTTGTACTTTTGTTTGGTTGAGTCAGTATGAGTATGCCTTTGGTTAGAGGTTGTAGATCTTTGTCCATGTTACTTTGTTACTATCTCCTAGCATGGGGGGTGGTCCTTCGGGTACCCCTTGGTTGCGTGGAACATGCACCAAAACCGTTGGGTCCCCATTTATCTTCAGTACTTGGTGGCGAGACTTCCAGTTGGACAGCTTGCGGTTCTTGAGTTATTCTTGCATTTTAATATTTTAGATGGTATGTGTTATTTATCCCTCTTATGTTTATGAGGTGGAGTTCTTTCATTGTAATCTTATGTACTATTGCCTCATTCTGGGAATGAGTGATGTAACTATTGGATTATGTAAAGGATTATGAGATTGTATCTTGGATGTTTATCTTATTATGTTATGTGGTATACTTGTTGTATGATGTTTATTTCATAAAGTATTTAATGCTATGGTTAATGTATGATGTAAGTGTGGGTATAAGTAATCCCTATCTTGTAGCCTTAAAGGTTGTTGTTAATTAGTTAGTGAATGTGTATGTTTATTGCACTTTTAAAAAATAAAAAAAAAATAAAAAAAAATTGGTTCACTTTAATCATTAATTACAACTTCCTTTAGGGTTGCGTGGCTGGGCATTACAAGCTGCAACCAACAAAGCATAAAGCAAACCGAACAAGAAGAAAAATGGAGGGGTATTACATTCTCCCCCCCAAAGACCAGGCTTACTCCTCGAAGACTGCAAACAAGTAGGGATATAACTCCCTCATCCTAACTACATCCTCCCAAGTGGATGAAGCATCATCCTTGGGATCCCAGTGAACTCTGACCTTATCAATATCTTGCCCTCAAAGATCGAGCATTCTGCACTCCGTTACGGCCATGGGCTCCAAAGCTAGTTGCCCATCCTCTACTTGTAAAGAATTCCAATCAAGAACATGAGAAACATTTGGATGATATGGCCGAAGAACTAAAACATGGAAAACGTCATGAATATGGGCAAGACTGGGCGAAAAAGCAAGTCGATAAGCAACTGGACCAATCTTTTCGAGTATCTCGAAAGGTCCGACAAAGCGAGGCACCAACTTAGAACCCTTTCCATATCAGATAGGACTCTTTCGCTAACACACCCACAAGAAAACTTTGTCGCTGACAAAAAATTGACGATCCACTCTATGCCCATCTGCATACTTCTTTTGCCTATCCTATGCCGCTACCAGGTGCTCTCTAATACGATCCACCTGCTGCTCCATGTCCTACAACATCTATGGACCCAATAACACTCTATCCTCTAATCAATCCCAACTCAAAGGAGTACAACAAGGATGCCCATACAAGTCCTGAAAAGGTGCCATGGCAATGGAACTCTAGAAACTATTGTTATATGCAAACTCTACTAGATAGAGATAATCCTCCCATCATGTCTGTTGATCCATAACATACATACACAACATGTCTTTAAGGATTTTATTAACCCTCTCAGTCTGTCCATCTGTCTTTGCCCAAGTGTGAGGAGGATAATCTATAGTATTTGAAGAAACCTACATCTACCTAAGTGATCAATTCCCTATAGGTTTATTTTCTTCATTTGTCATTAAATTTCTTTCAATATTTTATTTTCAAAATCATATATTATCAACAATTGTCTTTGAAAAGGACAGAAGTTGAATAGAAATCATTTTCAAATCAATGTCATTTTCAAGCCACAAATACATTCAATTGAATGCACATTCGATATAATTATAATGAGGAAATATAATTAGTAGAATGATTTAGATAGTCTTAAAAATACTTGTATTTTCAATTATTTACAATTTGAATTTTTTTGTGGAGATCAAAAACCCACTAAACCTTAAGCTAGATGAAGCTAATGCAAATATGGAAACAAAAGAATGTAAAAGATTTTTTCTTTTCAAGTGCATTTAGTGGTGGTCAAATATTTATCATAGTTGATAATGTAACTCACTTTGATATGTACATAAAAAGTAATGGATTTGTATGATTTTAAAAATTAGAATAAATAATATAATTTTAGTTAAATTTATTTAATCTTATGTTTAAAGATGATGTGTATTTCTTTTGGCATACAAAATTTAGGCAATCAAACATGATATTAATAGTACTAGTGTAATAATTAATGTTTATATTATAGCTTTTATCCGATCCATTCTTCCAATATGTTAAACCTATCTAATGTATATATGGTAGTTCAAAATTGAATGATATATAGAGTGATGATTATAATAGATCATTCTCACATTTGGGGAGAATAGGAGCTATAGTGAGGCTTGTGATACAGTTGGATTTTCAAGAGTTGAAGTTAACCATCCATAAATATAATTTGAAATTTTCCATCTTCCAAAGTAGAATGTATATTAGTAGCTAACACTTAAAATCATAATATATACAATATCCAATTAGATCCAAGTTCTTGTTTGCATTGTATTAGAGTAGAAACATATGTCTTAAGTTAAATACTTATAATAAAAATGGATAGGAAAGAAGTAGTTCAATTTTCAAAGAAAGTGTTAGAAGCATGAGGCAATGCATAAAATCAAGTGAGTGCATAACCACTAAATATTTTTGGGAAAATTAGCAAGAAACGTATCCTCGTGAAAATAAGTGAAGCATGTATTTTAAAAATCCTTAGATGAAACAACAATCATACTTTGAACTACAAGGTGTCACAAATCCATTGTGTGAATAATTATACTGTAGGAACTTAAGTAACATCATCTTCTTATTATATATTTGATCATAAGTATAAAAATGACTTGATAAACAAGAGGTATTTTCCTCATTGTATTATATTATGATATTTCTATTAAGATTTAAATATGTAGTTTTTGAGTCAAATTTATTGACCCATATTTCATGAGTAGTGGTTAACATGAACCCATCTCTCATAACGAAATTTATGGTTCACTTAATACAAATTGCATCTAGGTGATGCTCATAGCACGATGAAGTATCTAAGATGTGACCAATAATGAAGCAAAAATTTCGGCTCTTATCATTGGTCTATAAATCTATAATTTTTGTAATTACAAAAAAATAGAAATAGAATGTGTTTTGATGATAATTATTATAGTGCCATAAATTGTATACCCTTTCAATTTCACACTACACAATATTCCCTCTTTTAGCCCATGATATAATTTTATTTTAAATATAAAATGTTGGCATTAAATTATCATTTATCTAGCATTTTTAAAGTAATTCTAAGTCTATTTTTCTTGAACGGGAGCACTATGCATGGAAATCCATGTGTCATGTAGCATCCCACAAAAAATGTTATTCTAGTGGTTTTTGTAGCATTATCTTCCCATAAATATTCTAGAAGTAACATCTTTGCATGATAGTCATGTTGAACAAGCTAACTTGACTTAATATTTATAAAATAAGGGAAGAAAAAGAAGGAAATCTTGATTTTTTATTGTATGCTCACATGCATTCATGACCATTCTCTCATATTAAATTTTTTAATTTCTTGAAGAAGCTCTTATGTTTTAAATGAACAAGAAGCCCTCTGACATATTGCATGTTATCTCTTTAAGGTGGGATTAGATAAGGCAACATTATGGAAGCTTTTGTAGCTCTCTTAGGATTCTTTGAAAACTTCCAATTGATCATAGTCCATTTTGTTGTTTCACTCATGTTGTACATAATTTATTTGTGCTAGAATTTATATATATTAGGTGTTAGAACAATACGTTTAAGATCTTTTTACATCTCTACCATATTAATTTATTTTAAAGAAATATATTTTATTGTATGTTCCAATATTATCTAAAACATTGGATGTTCATGGAGGTAGAAATACCAAAATGGGGGTTTGACTGAGGCAAGCCCCTAAATAGCCCAACCAAACATTTTCTCCTTTCTTTCTTTGTGTACAAGTTTTGCAAGCTGGAAAGAAACAACTATCATGGTGATATCCATTGTCTTTAAACTAATTTTGTTATATGTTTTGGTTTAAGCTTTATAGTGCATTTTTCTTTTAATCTTGTTGTTTTCATATTTAATGTACACAATGATCTTTTGATATTTTTTCTATGTGTATATGCGCTAATTACGAGACATTTTAGACTTTCGTTTCTACATCTATATTGGACGATCATGTGGTGTGAGTAAATCCACACTAAATGCTTCTATCCTTGGACAAGGCTCTCAAAAGGTCACAAAATTGCCTCTAAGACCTAACATTTTATTCCTATTGAAATCAACTTGTAATTATTATTACAAAGATTGATAATAGTTTAATGCTCTATAGTTATGCATTATGTTTTATGGGACAAACACTGGTTTTTTGATATATTATCAAAAATGAATATTAGCCAATACTATAATTTTGACATTTTTAATCTCTTCTTTTCAAGTAATATATTATAGGCACTATCCTTTTTCTTAAAAACAAAAATTATTATTACAAAGAGATATTTTCATTACTTCATTATAACTACGTATGTTTTTGTTATAATTTTTTCCAGTTATAATCATTTCATAAAAGGGATTGACCAAATAGATAGAAGAACCTCTAACTCATCCTAATGTCAATGTAGATCATTGTTTCTCAAGGTAACTTTATTCCTTTATAAGAATAAATTTTCCTATACTAGAATTACTAGTGTGATTAAACATAAAATTATTTGAATTATTAAAAAAAAAACTTTCTTTCACAATTCTAGCCTCTCCTAGATAAGTTAGAAACTTATATTGATAAATCATATTTAAAACTTGAAATCAATGTCAAAGTTGACATTCTTTCCCCTTATACAATAAAACGAAGGATGGTTGTACTATAGACTATAATTTAGATCCCTTGACTAGTTTGAAAGGTAAGATGTTCTTCAATTTCAAACCATAAAGGACATATTTAAAGTCTTTGCTGCATGTATTTGATATTTGTATATTGTATAATTATGAATTGTATACTTGTAAATCTTGTCATTAAGATGGTTAGTTTGGATCATGACAAAAATGATTCTTCCTTGTATTTAGATATAATTAATACTTTTTGATGAACCATTAATGATCCTTTAATTCATTTTTATTGATGTCTCAAGGAGCTCTCATTATAAGAAAATAAAAAACCTTTCCTATTCAAAAAAATTCATCAGATACACCAACAAGTATGGTATGTAGCCAAAGGTAAATGGATTTTCTTATGTTAACTATAAAAAATATTAAAAAGCATATTTAAAAATTATATCTGACTAGTTTATTACATCATGTTATTATGTGGATGTTAGGTGAAAAAAATTGGAGTTTGATCATTATTATAGGGTAAATTTTGACATATATTTAATATTTTTAACTAATCTATTTGATCTTGGGGAAGACAAAGATTTTATAAAGAAAAAAATGAAAGCCAATTTTTAGGCAATATTGATGATGCATTACAAAAGCGATATATGATAAAATAATTCCACATATAGATGAGAGTTTATTCATCATCCAAGAAGTGGTTTGGGTATAAGGTATACCTTTAATATCTTCTACAAGTCAAAAGAATGAAAATAAAAGGGAAAAATAAGGTAGTTAAAGTTTTATATTTTCTTAAAAAGTTCTAGGGTTCATGGTGTCTAAATATAGCTTGGCTTAATTCCATTATGATTGATATATATCAAGATGAGTATGCATGTGCTAGTTTGGATCTATCTTCTTTTTGGTCTAGATACTTAGAGTAAAATAGATAACAGTAATGGATAGTAGCTTGTTTTATATCCTATAAAAATAGTCAAAATCAATAGGGGATTTTTCTTGCTACCCCTATTGACACTAAAATAATTCTTCCAAATTTACTTATATGATAATCATCATTAATTATTATTATTTTAATAGTTATCCATTGATTATTATCATTTCATTAATTATCACACCATTATTATGATTACTTATTCACATTATTATCTATTTATAAATTATTGTCATTATCTATTCCTAACCATTTAATTAAATAATTCTTTATTTATTTAATTAATATGAGCTACTTATCCATTTAATGAATTAATAAATTCATTATTGTCCTATCATAAATTTAAAATGGAATTTTTCTTCAATAATCTTAGTTAACTCATCCACCACTTTGAGCTAACTCCACAAGCAATTGAGTTAACTATATATCGTTTATCAAATCTCTACCATCCATTTTTTCTTCATAAAATCTATAAAGCCTCTTGTTGGTGTTTTTAATTTCCAACTAGCTTTCGTAATTCTCTAAGAGGTTTCCAACATCTATGTTCAAGAATTCACAAAGTTAGTGGCCAAATGACAAGATTCAGTCAAAGATTGAGATCTCCTACACTTTAGGTTCTGTGAAACCAAGGAGGGTGTTCCTATTTGTGTTCATGTGATGTTTCATGCCTCAAGAACACTTCAATACACATATATATATTCCTACCAATGCTAATAGATACCATTCACTAGGGGTTTGGAAAACCACTGAGTAGGAACAACTATCTAAAGCTAGGAAAACATATACAATGTGAGATTTGCATCTCAAGAGAGATAGAACTTGAGATTAAGATGTTCTCACCTTGAATCCACATGCTTAGGGTGGCTGCTTTAAATTTTTAAATAACCCTGAATGAATTAACCAGTTCCTCATTCAATTGGGTAGGATTCATGTGAGATCTAACCCTGATATCATTGAACTATCCTCACAATTCCTTACACCATAAGAACTTTCAATATTCAAAACAAAACTCCTTATCAAATCCTTAGCATATTACGACAGACCTACAGTTCCATTTCAAGCATTTGATTAACTCATTAACTTAAGGCAATAAAGTGAACCATACATTCAAATATACCATTGAAGATGAATGAAAAACCCTTGATAATTTTATTCACAATCAATCTTAACACACACAAAAGAGCAATTTTCTTAAATTTTTTAGATTTATTTCGATATCAGTAATTACAAAAAGCATAGTACATATATCGCATCTACATACCCTACCCAAAATGATTTACTAACTAAGCCTTCCCAGATTCTGCATTGTATGCATTCACTGTACACCACCTAAACCTTAGGATAAAAAAAATCTACCCTCAACAATTAGCCTTGAAATCTCCTTTATACACTAGGAGAGCAACAAGCATCAGGTTCAATTGTTGATACATTTCAACCTAATTTCATTTTAACCAAATGAAATTTCAACAACATTCATAATTCCCCACCATCAGATATAGTCATACAACAAACAGGGGAATCAAAATGGCCACAACCCTTGTAATTAATCAGCCAGAATAAAATTCCACCGCATCACTTTCACACCCATCCACATCAGACCCCAAAAATCAGCAATAACACTAGAGAAAAATTGCAAGACCCCAATGACCACACCACCATCACACACCAAGAACAATCACATAGCCCCTATACGAGCGACCGCTCCACGTGCTTGCTTCAATATGAAGCAAGAGCTTCACCTTACCCTTGTCATCATTAAAACTAAAACCGAAAGCAACACATGGTGCTACTGCGATAATAGGAGATGTTGCAAGGACCTCCTCATTCACACCGACCAATTCAGTTGGGGCCACAAGGTAGATATGATAGTCAAAATCAGTGTCAGAACCTTCACCACAAGAGCCACCAAAGATCTCAATGGGTGACTCATATCACCCAAATTTTACTTCGACCTCAGCCTCCTCGCCACACTCATTGGATTCTCTTGCCTTTGCATAGCCCACTACCTCAACCCATGCAACCTGTCCTTTGAGCTGAGGATTTCTCCTGATGAGAATCGAGAGGGACCCAAAACCCTCATGAACAACTCCAAGAGCATCAAGAATAGTTCTCTTTTCAATTGGTGGTACCTCCCGCTATGAATTATTAGCACTCATCCTTACACTTTTGCACAATGGTGAACCAAAGACAACTAACTTACCCATCTTACTTACGGGCTCAAAACTCTGCAAGAAAAAAAAACTCAATCAGTGAACCCAGGCTAAAAAATACAATGATGATAATGAACAATTATCAAGAATTTATCGAGCTAGCTAGTGAAGAAACCATTAATGCTCCAATTACAGTACGAGAAAGTGAGTGATTAGTGGCTAACATGGATTTCTCCACTTAAAATCTCCAAGTTTATTGAAAATTGGGTACAACCCATCATTATTTCCAGGAGAAAACCGCTCGCACGCATGGAAATTAGGATGAGATCCATCAAAAGACTTGCACCATTAATGAAAGTAATTTACAGAGCGTAAATAGTCATCACATGGCTGGATCAAAACTTTGAATGTAGACCATTGATGCGAGAAGGATTTGGCATGTCAAATGACTCAGATTGACTCAAAAATTATTGAAAATCCCACATCACCACTTGGAAAGACCAGCGGCCAATCATATACTTCATAGTCACAAACATGCACACTAGTGGCAGGTCCCAACCAGCCACCTTGTACCATCAAGCGAGGCCACACATCACCAGTTTGCACACCTTAAACCATTTTTAAAAACATTAATTCGACCGTGCGAGGTTGGCGAGGGATGATCATAATTAATCCCCATCGACCCTTGCTATTAAAAGGCTACCTTCGATTTGAGAGATTTTTAGCAATGTTGGCAGATTTGGACTAGTCCCACCTCATCGTACATGACAGGTGGCAGGATTTCACGTGCCTCGCACAACCTTGGTGACATCATCAAGAAAACATGTGAGGTCTACAAGGAATGGTAGATATTTGAACCCAACGATCCAATGGTCCACAAATCTGCAGATGAAAAAAAATTATTCATAATAATGGGACCGACTTGGAAAATGTAGGGGGGGGTGACCCTTAGGGCAGAAAATTTTAGACTAAAATCTAAACATGAGAAAAATGCCCACCCATTTTGAAGAAAATTTTATATTAAACTTGAATGTGGAGAAATCGATAGGTTAGGTAAAGGGGTCGGTAAAAACATGATATAAAAGGCTCCACTAATGACTTAAGTGACTAAGAACCCACAATGCTAAGTCAACACAAAATTATAAAACGAGGGTTTGTTTGATGAAAATAAGTTTTAAACAGGGGTAGAAAAACCCTAAACCCTAACATTAGACCCCCAACATGAAGGAAAAATAGATGAGCGATATAACTAGGCAAGATTTTTGACAAACTTTAAAATTCCCATCAGTGGCTCCGATTTGGGATGTATGCCCCCCTGTTGGCATAGGAAGGACCTAGATCCATGGGGAGTAGGCCAAACATTGAATCAAATGGGTGCCTTGAAACATGCTCTACTGTGTTGCACTAGAACTTACTTCACATCCAACTTGGTGGCCCCAAGCCCCAAAACAAGGAAGACTAGAGTTTACCCCTATCAAAAAAAAATTTATCTATTATCTGGAGTAAACCAAGTTTGCAACTATTGCCCTTAAGTTTCCACATGCCACTCAAGTCACCACTATGCCCCATAGTATTATTATTCTTTCCAATGTCACCATCCACTCTGTCAATCTGCAATATGCATTTAGACACTAACTGTAATTCATAACCATCATGATATTTTCCTTTGGAAAATTGCTCATTGTCATGAGTTGAGAGATAAAAAACTTCACAATCCATTTGACATTTGACATTCAAAAAAGTGTGCAACTTAAAGTGAAAACACTCATAGACAACTTGTTATGTGTCATGCATCTCACACTCAGAAATGTCCAAAACAAAAGACGTATATTCAGGGACATCTTCACACTAATAGTTACAACACAAGCCTAGCTTCCAACATTTGTGTTCAGGTATATTAGAACACTTCTTGGTTTCACAAAAATGGGAAACATAGGTCACATCTTCATTGAGGAAACTTGTGAATGCATTCATCTCTGGCTCCTCCCAATACACTGCCTCCTATCTCATATCATCATCCGACTCCATATGAAACACCTCAATAACAAGGGTAATAGAAATACAATTGTGTGCATTGGCCACCTCATGTTCAACGCCAACTATTGTATGTGTTAATTCATAAGTGAAAATTTCAGCACAAGCTGAAAAATTTTCACCAGCAATAAAACTGACACTTCCTCTCTTTGTCACATAGAGGTTCAACTCAATGGGTGACAACAAGTCCATTTTTACATGAGGGGTATAAAAAAAAAAAAATTGTGCTCCAATACATACTCATCAGTGTGAAATTCATTGTCATTCTCATTTTTATGTTGCTCTATACATGGATTAGAAATTCCAGTAGTATCAACATAATCTGCAACCTTGTTGTCATGTGGATTAACAAAATCTTCAATGTCATCAATGGAAAATAATGATGACTCAAGACCCATATATTTTTCACGATGCCTTGCTTGATTATTCCAAAATGAATTCCCCATTTCATCATTATACACAACATCATCCTCTTGATTTATTTCAAACACTTCCATCTCTGCTTCACACAAACAATCAGGAATGACAATAGCACCAATAAATTCATCAATATGTTGATCATCTTTAGTATTGTACTCAAGATCAAAATACTGAACACACATCTCCTTTTCTTCAAATTCATCATTGTTCACACTATAAACATGCCCATTGACAGTGAACTAGGAGTATACTCTAGGTATTCATCACATGTAATTTATTCCCTCAATTGTGAACAAGTGTCATCATGAGCATCTACATCATTGCACTCTTCAAGTAAGGAATATGTTTCCATATCATCTTCAGAGAAGCAATCACCACTCCTAGGACCATAATCATTAGTTTGTAACAAAACATCAGCAACATATACATTGTAATCACTAATCACATCATGACATGGAAAAGCACTTTGTGTCTTATCAACTTGTCCATCACCCTGCTCCTCAACTGTTTGCATTGTTATCCAATCTTCCTCAAAGGGACAAGTGTCATCCTTGAATTTTGTGCATATCCACACTTGGTTGATTCTGAAATTTTTATCCATTCAGGAACTTGGCCAAGGTTACAGGGCTTCAATTCTTTTGGCAAAGATCTCAACTCAGACTCATAGATCTCACAAAATAGATAAATGCACATAGAGTCTCCAGGTCTGAACTATTTGGGGATTTCTATCAAGGCATCCAAAAACCTCGAAAATAGTTTGAATGGTGATTCCCCTTCCTATCTTCTCATTTCATACAACTCTTGCATAAAAGAGTTTTGATTACCATTAATCAAATCTAGTTGGTGTTCAACTTGGAATTCACTATGATCCTCATGTTGTAATGATGGAGACATCACTATTTCCAAAGCATTACTATCTTGACAATTATTTCCTCTAGCTGAATCTTGAATTATATTGGCATAATGTGTGTTGGGATAACCAACACTTGCAACTAGATACCCTTTCATCATTGAATATTTTATATTGTTATCAATGTCCATAGAAATTTGATATGCATGATATAAAGTTATAGGTTCTTTGTCTCTTAATAGATAACTCATCTTCTTGTCGAATGCATCAAGATATACAACCAAAAACTCAACCTCATCTGGTCTTATCTCTTCACAAATCTCTCTTACAATCTTTGAAAACCTGAGATTAAAAGATGGGACTAACTCATCTTTACCTATGTGGATTCCCATAAAACCTTTCCTTACCATACTTGGGTCTAACCTTTCACAAAATTGCTCAATAAAGGTTGTCACAAACTGATTCAATGAAGCTATAGAACATGTAGGAAAATATGAGAACCAATCCATGGCATCATCCTTCAAGGATTGAACAAAAAATTTCATGACAACATCCTTATGGTTGAATTCATAATCCCCCATCAGATCCATGAAAGTTTGCAGATGCTTAGAGGCTAATTCTAAACTTTTCCCTGTGAATTTAGGCAAATAATTCCTAACATTCTTAGGAATCAAATTAGGGAAACCCTTAATACCACTGAAAACTAATGGCATATACCTTTCAATCAAAAAATCCCTCAGAGGGCTTGGTGAAACTTGCTTTCCTTGCATACTTTTACTTCTCATTTCACAAGAAAACCTTCTTATACCCATATTCAATCAAAGCAAAACTAATACATGGATGTCAATTGTATTTACCCATTTTACATAGATTGAATATATATGCCTTAAGACCTTCTTAGAGACACAAATCAAAATAAACATACTCCTCAATTACTACAGATATTACATGTTACATATCATAATTATGAAAAGAACTACAATTGTTCCCTTATTAATGCTAATTCATCTCATTAGGAACCATTCATCATCCCTAGTTGTGAATACTTCTCATAAACAAAATAATGCCCCTTTTAGCTTTATGACAATACCTAGAAATTAAGCAGCAATTGTTAACCTTTTCTCCCTGATTGCAAATTTTGAAGATCTGGAACTTTTCCTTGCATATCAACTAGTTCTTTAGAAGAGTCACCACCTCTTTAACAAAGGACTGAATTTCAAATGAATGTGAAATTCTTCAAGAGTAGATCACATTCTGGGTCTTCTTCCACAAAAGAGTCACGCTAAAATGCTTTGGGATTGTGTTGCTACCAACCCTTTCTAGGTCCAAAGCCTCCAAACATCTAAACTTAAAGTTTATCCAAATAATTCACTCTGGGATACTACCATCTGCACCTAGGATTCCTTTTTTCTTTAAATTTCTTAGAAGTTCTCCCTAATAAAATTACCATTATGTTAGTGACTCGGATGGGAGAATAATTCAATAATTTTTAACCTCTTTTTACAAGTAATATGTCAAGATTATAGTTACTCTATAACAACACCTTTTGCAACCAAAAATTTTGAGTTCGTCCCTAGTAGAGTCGCCATTCTATTAGTGTTTTTGATTTCCAGCTAGGCTTCATAATTCTCTAAGAGGTTGCCAACCTCTATGTTCAAGAATTCACAAAGTTAGTGGCCAAATGACAAGATTCAGTCAAAGAACGAGTTCTCCTACACTTTAGGTTCTGTGAAACCAAGGAGGGTGTTCCTACTTGTGTTCATATGATGTTTCATTCCTCAAGAACACTTCAATACACAGATATATTCCTACCAGTGCTAATAGATACCATTCACTAGGGGTTTAGAAAACCACTAAGTAAGAAAAACTATCTAAAGCTAGGAAAATGGATACAATGTGAGATTTGCATCTCAAGAGAGATAGAATTTGAGATTGAGATGTTTTGACCTTGAACCCACATGCTTAAGGTGGTTGTTTTAAATTTTTAAAGAACCTTGAATGAATTAACCAGTGCCTCATTCAATTGGTAGGAGTCACATGATATCTAACCCTGATATCATTGAACTATCCTCACAATGCCTTACACCAAAAGAAATTTCAATATTAAAAAAAAACTCCTTCTCAAATCCTTAGCATATTACCATAGACCTACAATTCCATTTCAAGCATTTGATTAGCTCATTATGTTAAAGAAAGAATTTGAACCATACATTAAAATATACCATTGAAGATGAATGAAAAAATCCTTGATAATTGCATTCACAATCTATCTTAACACACATAGGAGAGCAATTGTCTTAAATTTTTTTAGATTTCTTCCAATATCAATAATTACATAAAGCATAGTACACATATCCCATGTACATACCCTACCCAAAATTATTTACTAACTAAGCCTTCCCAGATTCTGCAATGTATGCATTCACTGTACACCACCTAAATCTTAAGATTCAAAAAATTTGCCCTCAACAACGAGCCTTGAAATCTCCTTTATAGACTAGGAGAGTAACAAGCATTGAGGTCAATTTTTGATACATTTCAACCTAATTTCATTTTAACTAAATGAAATTTCAACAAAATTCATAATTCCCCACCATTATATACAATCATACAACAAACAGGGGAATACAAATGGTTACAACCCTTGTAACCAGTCGACCAAAATAAAATGCCACCACATCAATTTCGCACCTGTCCACATCATACCCCAAAAAGCAGAAACAACACTAGAATAAAATTGCAAGACCCCAACGAAAACACCACCATCATGTACCAGGAACAATCACATGACCCCTATACAAGCGACCGCTCCACGTCCTTGCTTCAGTATGAAGCGAGAGTGTCACCTTACCCTTGTCATCATTAACACTAGAACCAGAAGCAACACACAGTGCCACCGTGGAAATAGGAGATACCGCGAGGACTACACTGACCAATTCAGTCAAGACCACAAGGTAGCTACGATAATCCGAATTAGTGTTAGAACTTTCACCAGAAGAGCCACCAGAGAGCTCAATGGGTGACTTGTATCACCCAGATTTTAATTTAACCTCAGCCTCCTCACCACACTTGTCGGATTCTCTTGCCTCTACATATCCCACTACCTTAGCCTATCCAACCTATCCTTTTAGCCGAGGATTGGTCTTGATGAGAGTCAGGAGGGACCCAACACCCTCATCAATGACTCTAGGAGCACCAAGAATAGTGCTTTATTCAATTGGCACTACCTCCTGCTATGAATTATTAGCACTCATCCTTACACTTGTGTGCAATGGAGAACCATAGAAAACTGACTTACGCATCTTGCTCATGGGCTCAAAACTCTGCAAGAACAACAATCACTCAACTAGTGAGCCCAGGATTGAAAATGCAATGATGCTAATGAATAATTAGCAAGCATTTATTGAGAAAGCTAGTGTAGAAACCATTAATGCTCCAATTACAGTATGAGCAAGTGAGCGATTAGTGGCTGACGTCAATTTCTCCACTGAAAATCTCCAAGTTTATGGAAAATTGGGTACAACCCATCATGATTTCTAGGAGAAAACCACTCGCACACATGGAAATCATGATGAGATCCATCGAAATACTTGCGCCATTAATGAAAGTAATTTGCAAAGCGCAAATAGTCATCATATGGCTAGATCAAAAATTTGAATGCAGACCATTGATGTGAGAAGGAGATGGCATGTCGAACGACTCAGATTGAGTCAAACATTATTGAAAATTCCACATCACCACTTGGAAAGCCCAACGACCAATCATATACTTCATAGTCAGAAACACACACACTAGTGGGAGGTCCCAATCAACCACCTTGTACCATCGATCGAGGCCACACATCACCAGCTCACACGCCTCATAACATTTTCAAAAATATTAATTCAACTATGCGAGGTTGGCGAGGGACGGTCATAACTAATCCCTATCAACCCTCATTATTAAAAGGCTACCGTCAATTTTATAGCTTTTTAGCAACGCTGGCAGATCTGGACCGATCCCACCTCTTTGTATGTGATAGGTGGCACCATTTCACACATCTTGCACAACCTTGCTGACATCATCAAGAAAACCTGTGAGGTCTATAAGGAATGACATAGATTTGAACCCAACAATTTGACAATCCACAAATCTGCACATGGAAAAAAGTTATTCATAATAATGGGACCAACTAGGAAAATGAGGGGGCAACCCTTAGGGCACAATATTTTAGACTAAAGTCTAAATATCGTAAAAATACCCACCCAGTTTTAAGAAAAAATTATATTAAACCCGAACATGGAGAAACCGAAAGGTTAGGTAAAGGGGCCAGTAACAACATGACATAAAAGGCTCTGCTAATGACTTAAGTGATCGGCAACCCAAAATGCTAAGTCAACACAAAATTCTAACACAAGGGGTTGTTTGATGAAAATAAGTTTTAAACAGGGGTAGAAAAAACCTAAACCCTAACATTAGACCCCCATCATGAAGTGTAATACCCCTCCATTTTTTTCTTTGGATTGGACAATGTGTCCATGTTTTGTTTTTTTTTCTGGATTCTCAGATACTTTGATACACTTTATCATGTTGTGTGTTATTTGATCTCTATTTATAGAGTGACAGAATATTTGTGTGATGTGTTGTACCTTCTTTCATGCTTTATTTGACATGCTTTGATTAGAGAAATAATGTTAGTTTGCTATAACATGATTATTGCACTTGAGTAATTTAATTATGATGGAACTGTCAGTTCGTGACAAGTGTATTGGTGAAGGGGACGAAATAGCATCACTCGCTTGCAAGCGCCCTGCAATTCCATGATTTCCTCTTCACGGTGTGTATTACTATATTGTTTATATACATGTTCTTTTGATATCTCGTTTATAGGTTTGCAGGTACATGACATCGACTCCACTTGGCTTCACAAGTTTGAGTATGTCGACCCAATCGTAAATTTTATTGGGAGATAATAACTAGGTTACTTGTGTCAAGTCTACACCCTAGCCACAATGTTTCATCAGTCCATGTTGGGTATGCTTGATTTTCATGTCTACGTTTGACTTGTCAATCGTCATTTAATTATACAAGGTTTATTTTATAAAGATTAATGTAAAATCAATGCTTTATATGATTTTAGTATTTATTTAACCAATTTTGAATAATATTGTTGGAATTTTTTTATTTTATTAATTAAATTAAATTTATTTAGTAAAGCAATTTAATCCCTATGATTAAATTTATTTATTAAGTAAATAAATTAATTCATTAAATTATTTATTAAGAAAATAGATTAATTGAATTGAATTTATTTTGAAATTAAATTGTGGTTTGAAATTATTAAAATTACTTTGAGAAAATATTTTGAATTAGACATGTGTGCGAGAAGAATTGATTAATGAATCTGTTGGGAAATTATTCTCGAAGAGAATATTTTTCATAACCGAGTGAGGTAAGAGGTTAATTCACGGGAATGCAAAGAGGGATATTTTTCAGAGGTTTTTTGGTTGAAAATTGAATAGAGGTTCTCGGGAAATATTGTGGGTTCTATAATTTTGCATTTTTCTAGAAGTGGTGATTTTGGAAAAGGCTTTGGAAATTGAATTCTAAAGGAAAATCTCAGCTCCAACCTTTATTTCTTCAAGCTTCAGGAAAACATGTTCTTCTAATGTTTAATTTATTTAGTTGATTTAGAAAAAATTGTTTGTACAAAATTCAATTTTGTAGAAGCTTTGTTTATATTGATTTAAAAAGAAATGGAAAGATTGTTGTGTAAGAAGAATTTGTATTTGTAGATGAAGCTTTTAGTTGTTTTAAATTTTTTTGTAAGGCTTCTATATTTGTAGATTTTCCATGATTGATTTAGTGCCTCTATAGGAAAATTTAATAGTGAAATTAGAGAGCCTCTCTGAAATTGATATTTTAAACAATGGAAAAACCTAGAGGGAAACATTATAAGATGTAGAAAATTATTGAAAACATTTGTGTAGAAAATTATTGAAGGCTTCTATGTAGAAAATTATTAAAAACATTTGTGTAGAAAATTATTGAAAGCTTCTGTGTAGAAAATTGTTGAAAGCCTCTGTAAGGAATTGTTTTTAAACAATAGAAAATTCCAAAGGAAACAATAGTTATTTTAGAAATCCTCTATGGAATTTGGGATTTTGTTGAATTTTGTTTTCCCACTGTGTTTGCATAATTTTTCCTGTAGATAATCTTTTGGGAAAAACTTCCCCAATTAAATTTACTGTGCGAAATTCCTTAATATATATATATATATATACATATATGTGAATATATATATATATATATATATATGTATACATATATGTGAATATATATATATTCAATATTAATACATCCACATATATATACATATTTAATTATTTATAAAATGTTAAATATTATTTTTGCTGCTAGGAATTTAAATCACCGCTGTACGACTTGGAAATTTCAAATTCACTAAATCTATATATATATCAAAATATATGGGAAGCCATTTTTATTTGCATTGGATGTTTTTTTTAGTGTTTTGGAGAAAGGCTTGGGAGGCTCTGCCCCCATCACCACCCCCATAAGGGGATGGTTGTGGAGGAAGGGCCCTCCACAACCCTTCCCCCACCTTTTGGGTTGCGCCCCACTCAAATGAGGGGCAGGTTCAGCTACAGTCGACCCCTCCCCAAAACAAAAATTAAAATATTCATTTAAAAACAACAAACCATGGGACTTTGATTCATTCGACTTGGAATGTGAATCAGATTTCAAGTGTTTGTTTTATTTAATATTAATATATATATATATATATATATATATATATATGAAAATTATTTATTAAATGTTTCTATTTTGAATAAAATAAAGTATTATTTTATAAAATTATTAGTATATATATTTAATGTATATATATATTAGTATATATATAATTAAATATATATAGGTATATATGATTTTATGTATATATTGCATGAATATATACATTTAAATGTGTATTTAATGGTTTTTAATAGTTAGTTGCATAAAAACATATAATTCAAGATTTAGAAGAAATAATTTATTTGAATGATGTAATATATTGGAGGAAATGAATATTTTTATTTAATGGGAAAAATTATTATTTTATTAAAAACAATGGTGGAACCTGATTATTCAAATAAGAACAAATATTTCTTCTCTATGATTAGAGAGTTTCTATTTTGATCAAGTGTAATCGGAAAATTTATCTTAATGTTTTTCTACTGAATGAGAATGGATTTAGGAAATCTAGATGTTAGTTTTGTTTCTATCTTGAATGTTTTTTTTTTAACTATTTCTTCTAGTTTCATTTTGGGAAATGGGTTAAGTGAGTTAATTAATTTGTAAGTCTTCTATATGTTCTTTTTATGATGGGGGTTGTTGTTATGTGAGGTCTACCATTTTCATTTCCCTTGGCTAGTGCAAGGATTCATGTCAGTGATTTACCCAGTTTCCATGAACGGGATTTGTGCCTCCTTTGGAAGGAGTGAATTATGTGATTTGTTGCCTCCAAGTGTTTGGAGTGGGTTTCGTTATATGTTGCCTCCTAGGATTGGAGTGGTTGTTTTCACCTAATTTTTGTTCACTATGGAACCCTTGGTGATTTTTTTGGTTGGTATGTTGTCAAGTAGAAGAGTGGCTTCCATTAGGGGCCAGAGCCCATAAGAGTTAAGACTGGGTAACCTTCAGAGGTAGTTTAATCCAAGTGATAACTTAATTAATATACTTAGGAGATTAGGTAGTATTTCACACTAAACAAGATAAGTTCTAGCCTCACTCATAGACGCAAGTGCTCATTTAGGCTTGGGATGAGCAAGAAGGCCTGGAATGGAAAGGTCATCTATCTTTGTCCTTATGAGAGGTATTTGACCCCGCATGAGTAAGTATGAGGGTCAGGGGTCAGTTGAGGTCTCCAAGATATCCCTTAATTGGGACTGAGGCCTATAAAGATTTGTAGTGGGTAACTCATGATGAGTTGTGCAATGACACTTTGTCTAGGACAACTATTGGTACTTGTTTTTAAGTGTATGTTTCTCTTAACATACTTGATATGTTTTATGTCTAGAAGCAATATAACCCATGTTTAATGTTGTAGAGTTGTACTTGTGTTGTACTTGTGTTTGGATGTGTCACTATGAGTCAGCCTATGTCTAGAGGTTGTAGGTTTGGCCATGTTATCTTGTTACTATCTTCTAGCATGAGGGATGGACCTTCGGGTACCACTTAGTTGGGAGGAACATGCACCCTACGCCGTTGGGTCCCCCTTTGATCTTCAATTCATGATGGCGAGGTTTCCAATTGGAGAGCTCATGGTTTCTAGTATTCATTTGATGCTATGTTAGTATTTCAGTTGGATCTTGTTATTAATCACCCCTCATTTGTGTTCGAGGTGGATAATTTGTATATGATCACATTTATAAGATTTGCCTCATTCGGGGAATGAGAGATGTAACCTTATTGTTAAGTTAATGCTATTGGAATTTTATTGTGTCACTTGTGTTATGGTGTAATTCATCATGTATGGAATGTATGAGTAATTAATTTTTTAAGTAATTAAATGCTATGGATGTATTTATGTTGTATGTATGGGTTTTAAGTAATCTCAGTCTCATAGCCTTAGGGGTTGTTGTCAATAGGAAGTGAACATGTAAGTTAATTGTACTTTTAATTAAAAAAAATTGGTGCACTTAAGTAGTTAATTGGAACTTCCTCTAGGGTTATGTGGTGGGGAATTTAATGATGGAAAAACAGACAAGCCATATAACCAGGCAAGATTTGTGACAAATTTTAAAAGTCCCATCACCTCCTTCTACTCATCATTTTCATGATGAATAATTTATATAAAATAATTATATCAGTTTTATCATCAAGGGACATTAATGTTATGTTTTTGTGTTGAGAATCAACACATCTTGATCACTTGGAGAATATATACTTGAACATAATGAAGTTTATGATAACTTTATTTTGAATCTATCTTTTTCTATTTTTGTGAATTTTATTTTGTGCTCTATCTAGGGTTTGTAGTAGTTTACAATAGGAATCTTCTTCATCTAAATTTGTATCCTAATTTATTTTCTAATACATTACTTACATTATGGTCAACCCAATGTGAAACATGGTTATCCATCATCTAATCTTGGTTCTTGTTAGTTTTTTGTGGCTTAATTTTATAGGTTTTTCTTCTTATAGGTGGTTTTGTTGGTCTATTTTTTGGGAACCTTCTAGTGTGAAATAAATACTACATTCAATGCAGCTAAGGAGGTTGATACACATTTTCACATATAATTTTTCTATATTTTGGTTTCTAATTTTTTTTTGCATTTTTTAATAAGAATTAAAAAGTATCAATTTTATAGAATATGTATGGTTTTATAGTTTGCATTGTCTAATATATTCTACACTATATACATACAAACATATATATAAAGCATATACACATGGTTTTCTAGTATATGTACACAATGATTTGCATATTGATAATACATATATAATAGTTTTAATATTCATAGAGCATATAAAACACCAACCAAGAGGAAATGGAGCGAAGTGAATTTTAGAGATTTGATGCAGATTTGTGGGTAAAAGATGTAGAGCAGGAATGGTCGCGGATGCAGGATCAGACCACGCAGAGGAGACCATCCAAGGAGATTGGCAGAAATGCACAAGGAAAAAATGGTAGAAGGAACTATAGAATTGAAGGGTATCCTCAAAACTGGCTTGGGGAAAACAATGACAGGGATGTAGGGCGCTTCAAATATTGTAGGCAGACTCAATGGAGGGGGCCTCCATGGATTCTAGGTGGGAGACCGATAGAAGTAGAATAAAAAAACCCCGACACAAGAAGGCATAGATTTGGAAGAAGGCTGATAAATGGATATGGGAGGTATGGGAAAAACCCTAACTGGGAAGGGTAAAGGCCCTCTTGAATGCGAGGGTAGAAGAGTGGAGCTTGGAAAAAACTTTAGACGCCAAAGAAAGACAAAAAGGTGCACATGAAGGGGAGAATGAAAGGGGGGGTAAATCTGGTGACGAATGTAATCAGGGACTAAGGCCACTATCGGTGGAACAAGTGGAAAAGCTTAAGGATGACGTCCCCACCTCTATTTCTAAGGAACAATGCCCTAAATCAAGGATTGGGGAGGACAAGATTGGAAAAAAGTCATCTTCAGTGGAGATTCCCGCCAACCTGACAAAGGCAGTGAGATTCCAAATGGAGGAGAAATCCATCTTTACAAAATGGTGGGGCGATGAATGCTCCAAATTGAAAATGATAAAGTGGTGGAAGAAAAAATGGGGTGAAAGTGTGGAAATAAAGTTCCTTTAAAATAGATTCCTATTAATAGTGTGTGAATCGGTGGCAACCAAGAAAGAAATACTAGAAGCTAAGGGAAGATCCATGGATGGGATGGGGTTTTATCTTAAACCCTGGGAAGAAGATTTTGATCCTCTTGCCTTCATACTGGAAAAAATGTTGGTTTGGGTTAAATTGGTCAATCTACCCACATAATACTGGAATAAGGAATCTCTGGTGCACATTGGTGCATAATTTGGGATTGTGATAGGAATAGATGAGGATGCATTGCAATCTATGAATTAGGGAACAATGAGGATATGTGTAGAGGTGGCTCCATGGAGTCAATTATGGGAGGAAATTGAGTTGATCCATAATGGTGGCAAATGGAAACAAAAATTGGAGTGGGGCTTGTCTCTATGCCAAGAAAAGGTTTGGTTAAATTGGAAAAGGGTATGGTAAAAGCAAGGTAGAAAACCAGATATGAAAGATAAAAGAGTGAAAATAGAGGAGGTGGATCCGTTGGGGTATGCAGAATGCAATGATCAAGGTATTTTGGGTATAGACCAAAATATTGTTGGATAAGAGGGCAACAAGGTGGGAAATCAGGGAGGGTAAGTGGAAAAACACAATATGGTGGAAGCTTTGACGATGGTGGTGTATAAGCCAGCCTCTGAGGTAGGGGGGTAGTGGGAAGATGAGTGCAATCCCTTAAGTCACACAAAATAGATGTGCCAGGATTGGGAAACAATTCTGCAAGTAGGAAATGAACTAAGGTAGGTGGTGGGGTCCAATAGAACAAGCTCAAGTAGAAGAGGGTGAAATCATGTGGGAGTAGGTGGATGAAACCTGGAAAGAAGGAAAATTAGAAATAAAGGAATTAGGGGGGGAGAAGAGTCTTTGGTAGTAAATGAAAAGGGTTGTTTGGCTGAAAGTATGGTGAGACAAGAAGTGTTTGCAATTGAGGAGGTCACAGGGAGGAAAGGGTGGAGAGGGTGTTCCCAAAAAATTAGGAGGTCATATCCAAGGAACCATTGGGGGTGCATAGGATAGTTTATAGGTGAAGTACTCCAGATTGTGGAGATAAAAAGAAAGTGGGGAAGAAGACTAATGAAGAAAAGTGAGCTAAGGTGGGGAGAAGCAATAAGGCAGTAGAAAATAACAATGCACCTGAGATCTAGGAAGGGCATCTCCCTTCTTGGGAGCCAATGAGGGTTATAAGCTAGAATGTTAGGGGCTTAAATGCCCCTAACAAGAAGCGTCTAATTTGGCACTTATTAGAAATCGAAACAATTGATATAATGATCATACAAGAATCAAAACTAAGTAGAAAGGAGGTTGAAGGTCTGAAAAAAAAGGCAGTTGGAATAAGTCATGTGTAGAAGAAAATGGGGTGTTTGGTGGACTAATTACATTGTGGAAACCAATGACAATAGCCTTAGATGAAGTGGCTTCTAGGAGAAACTGGATGGTGAGCAAAGTAAGATTTGGAGCATCAAATTTGGAGTTCATGTTGATCAATGTTATGGTCCCTCTAGCTACATCTAGAAAAGGGGAGTGTGGAAGGAAATATAAAGCTTCATGAGAATAGGTGATGGAGAAAATTTCTTCTTGGGTGGCGACTTTAATGCCATACTATAATCAAGCGACAAACTCGGGGGGTTGGAAGGAAATTACAGTCCCAGATAGACTTTGAGGATTTTGTAAATATAAATTGGTTAATGGAAATCAACTTGGAAAGTGGGGTATTCACATGGACCAGTCATAGGATGGGTTTTAGTAGGATTGCAGAGAAATTAGATAGATTTTTCTATGGGGGTGATTTGAATTCATTTCCCTTCAAGATGGAAGGCAACATTCTACATTTCTCTAGCTCTAACCATTTCCCAATCAGATTGGAGATCATGGGGGATAGAAAAACATGCATAACCCCTTTCCACTTTGAAAGGATGTGGTTTAGGGATAAAAAATTAATGCAACAAGTGGAAGTATGGTGGAATTCGGCTCAACCATAAGGGAACAAGCTGTTTAAAATTGTAAGAAAATTAAAATCTTTGAAACAACAACTAAGGTCTTGGAACAAGAACCACTTCAAGAACATTTTTGATGAGAAAAAGTGCCTGGAAGTAGAGATGGAAGCAATAAATGATAAAGTGATTAATGGGGGCATGGATGAGGTTCTCTTCCTGAAAGAGAAGGAAGTTTTAAAATATTGGGAAAAAGTTTTGGCAAGAGAAGAGTTATTCTAGAAATAAAATCATGGGAGAGGTGCATTAGGGAGGGGGACAGGAATTCAAAGTATTTCCACAACTCAGCGAAGGCTATAAGGGAGGCAAACAGATTTTTAATTCTAAAGAAGGTGAATGGGGAAATTGTGGAGGGTGCCTCAGAGATTGCCACAAAAATGGTCTTGCATTTTCAGAAAATTTTAAATAATGTTGAAGGTTCAAATTTGAGGGCACATAATATGCTTCTTGAAGTCATCCCAACTGTAATTACAAGGGAGAAAAATGATATGTTGCAAAGTCCTTTCATGGAGGAGAAAATAAGATGTGTAGTCTTCCAATTGTCTCTAGGAAAGGCACTAGGGATAGATGGCTTTCCCGCATGATTGTTTTAGAAGTGTTGGAACATCATTATTATGGATGTAGTCGAGGCCTTGGAGGAGTCACGAGTAGTGGGCAAGTTGCTTCGTGAAGTCAATCACACTTTTCTTTCCTTGGTTCCAATGAAGGTGAAGCCGAATTTTCTTGATGAATACATGCCTATCGCATTATGTAATACATTATACAAAATTATGAAAAAAATCATGGAAAAAAATCTCAAGACCCTGCTCCCCGGTCTAATATATGAGGAACAAACATGCTTCATTCTAGGCAGGTCAATATTTGATGGGGTGATAATCACACAAGAAGAAATACAGTCACTATAGGCTAACATATGTCAAGGGATGTTGGTTAAACCAGACATAAAGAAGGCTTATGACATGGTAGACTAGAGGTTTTTGTGCAAGTTCCTAGAGCATTTTGGCTTTGACAAGGTGTGGATAGATTGGGTTTTTAACTGTATCTCTAGCCCTCCCATATTTGTCCTAGTCAATGGTGAACCAACAAGTTTCTTTGAGACAACTAGGGGATTGAGGCAGGGAGACCCCTTGTCCCCTTTTTTATATATCGTGTTGGTAGAGGCGTTGGGGGGGGTGATTTCAAGTGCAACATCAAGTAGGTAGATAAGGGGCATTCAAATTACTAATGGCGTCCCTACGATGATCCACCAACAATTCACATATGACACAATTTTGTTCGTGGCGGCATGTAGGAAGAGGCCGATAAGTTCAAACAACTCTTAAATGCCTACAAATTTGCTTCGAGGTAGGGTGTGAGCAATGAAAAATCAAATATTTTCTTTTTGAACACTTTGGGGGAAGAAGAGAGGTCAATCATTGCGATTTTGAATTTTTGAGTAGGGAGACTACCATTGACTTATCTTGGGCTTCCATTGGAAAAAGGTGTGAGGACACACAAACTGTGGGATCCATTGGAAGACAAAGTAAGGAATAGGCTTTTGGCTTGGGATGGTAGGTGGTTATCCTGGGTAGGCAGAATTATTATGTTGAAGGCTATAATATCTACTTTAACCATCTACCTTACGTCATGTTTAGCGTTTCCTACTTATAAGGCAGATTCATTGAACAAGTGGATGAGACACTTCTTTTGGCAAGGGTCTTTAGATAAGAAGTATCCAATGATTGCTTGGGACACAGTTTGCAAGAATTAAGAGAGTGGTGGGGTGGGGATCAAGGACATATTAAAGTAGAATAGGGTGTTGGGTGCAAAGCAAATATGGAATATGCACACCCACAACGAGGAGAAGTGGGCCAAGATCAAAATAAGTACATGGTTGAATTCAATGTGAACAAAATTATGCTAGTAGATAGGCTCCCTAGTGGATCTAGAATTTGGAACTTCATGAGGGCTTGTCGTCCCCTCATTCAAGATCAATTGACTTCGGATGTGTTTGATGGTAGGTCAACGTTGTTTTGGGAAGATTCGTGGGGTGGGTTTCCCAGTATTGAAAACTCCCTAGGCCTAGTTCAATCAAAGGAGAATCTGGAAAACTAGTGGGGGGAGAAAGTAAGGGATTACCTGGTAGAACAACGTAGAAATGGTGTGGTTTCCTTTCTTTGGAGGTCTCTAGAAAATGGTGTCATACCAAGGGAAGAAACTGAGTGCCTCAAAGAAGAGCTGGGAAGGCGCATGGTGGTGATTCGAGAGGGTGTCGATAGGCTGGTTTGGGTGGGTTGTGATTCAGGAAAATACAAGGTGAAGGCTAGGTACATGTCTCAGTGCAAGAACGATGTGATATCCATGTTGCCTTTGCACCTTTGTTGGGATCAAGCATGCATCCCATAGGCTGGTACCTTCTCGTGGGCTGCATTACAAAATAGAATTTTAATGGTTGATAAATTTAAAAGGATGGGGTACTTGGCCCGTCACGATGTGTGTTTTGAAAACATGAGGAGGAGGATGTGAATCACCTATTGGTGAGGTGTCTATTTGCACAAGCATGCTGGAGATGGATTTGTGCGAGGTTGGGATGGAGTGGTGCTCTACTGAATGATGTATTATCACTATTCTCAACCCAGTCGATACTAAAATAGAGTTTGATTTTCTGTGAGCTATGGATGATTTGTCCATCCATGGTAATTTGGGAGCTATGGAAGGAGTGTAACATGAGGATCTTCCTAGAAAAATAAAGATAATTTCCAACCTTTGTTAATAGGCTAGAGCCTACAATAGTAGACGCAGTCAATGGGAAGGTGGGACAAAAGGACATGGATGCTTGGATTTTCTTTGAGTGGGATGCGAAGATGCATATAACATGGTATGGTTTATCTTTGCCAAGCTAGGGTTCAAAACAGAACAAAAACAGGATGATGCAAGGAAGGAAGTGGTTTGGTGCCCCCTTCAAAGAAGATGGTATAAATTGAACTTCATCAGGGATTCCAAGGGCAACACGGGGCCTTCGGGTGTAGGGTGTTGTATAAAATATGATCAAGGTAGGATGTTGGTAGAGAATTTGATGCCCTTACTGAATGGGACTAGTACAGTAGTAGAGCTTAGGGTGCTAATCTGTGGCCTTCAATTGAGAAAGGAATTGAAGTTGAAAAATATGGAAATTAAAGGAGACTCAATGGTGGTTATCTTGGAATTAAATTCAGGGAAAATGGTGAATTGGAAGCTACAATCACTCATGGATGAAGCTAGTAGATGGTTCAAGGGCTGGAGGACTTCTTAGTAAAGCACATATATAGAGAAGCTAATGGGGAGGCAGATCATTTGGCGAATGCGGGGGTGGATGGAACATAGTGGACCCAAGTAGAATTGCAGGTGAGTGACAACCAAAATAGTGGTTGATAGGGGGTGGGTCAAGTGGTCTCCCTTTCCTCCTACTTGTGAAGGGGTTGGCACAAGATGATCAGCGGGTGTGGGCATGGTAGAGTGTGGGGCTCCTGAAGATAAATTCTTCGTTGTGCAGGCATCGTGGATGGATTAGATGGTGGCGGTTAAGGATTTTATGCTGGTGGAGGAAGTGCTACTGGTAAGGTGGAGTGAATTAGTCCCTTTGTCTACCCTGCTCTCTCATCGAGTGCCACACTGGAATGGATGAGAAAACTTGAAGTTTATTGTATGCTAACAGTATTTTGATAGTTTGGTTAGGTTTTTTGATGCATGGAAAGTAGTTGTAAGGAATGAAATGGGATATGGAACTATTTCCACCATAGGGTGGCATTATGTAATAATCCTTTTTAATATCAATAAAATACTTATTTATCAACCAAAAAAATATATTCATAGAGCATATACATCCATAGGTGTATGCACATAATCACATGTGAAAATATACACACAACCCACCTTAACACATGCACAGTTGATATGCATATTAATCCACATATTATTTATAAACAATTGCTAGTGTGAGAAATAATTGAGAATTAAAATGGAGACAAATGTAAAGACAAAGAATCATATTCTAAATTACTAAAAACCTCAAATAAAGCTCAACAAAAGAGTGCAATCAACACAATAACATAAAAAACTGAATTAAATGATACCTAAGCCTCTATTTATTGAATGATTTTCTATAATTACTAGTTGTTATGTGGATGCATAAAGTTGATGGATATGAAATAGATAAGAGAGTGCCTAAATTTATAGAATTTATGAAAAGGAAATGGATGTTTTCAAAGATCTAATGGTGAGATAAATGGTGGAGGATGATTGAGAGGATTTCCATAGCATCATGGGAGAATGGAGGGTTGAGATGGAGATTATTGGAATGTGAAGGGCTAGGAAGAAAGAACTATATATTTAACAAATTGTTACAACCATGAGGGATATAAGGGACATGTACTCCTAGGTTCCCTTTATTCCTGGGTTTTTTGGAGAGAATATTGGAACTATAAGGATAAATATTCTAAGGTGTCCTTTATTCTTGAAATCAATACAGAGAATATAGATATGATTAAATAATATTATTATTTAACTATTTTAGCCATGTGTGAGGTGGAAAATAGGAGTACATGATAAGAATTTGTTTATTTATGTGACCTGAGATGGAAAATAGGGATAATTAGAAAATAAGATTATTTAATTAAGTGGGAAACTTTAGATGAAGGGGACTTTTCTAGGTGATGGGTTTTTGGTCAATTAGGTGAAGGTACATTAGGGAAATTATTAGGTGTCTATATTTTTCCTATGTTTGATACAATGTCACAACTAAGTGGCATTATGTAAAAGAATAATAAAAATTAGGATGAGATCGAGTGAAGCTTCAATGGCAAATTGCTTCAATCTCTTAAGAATGAAGATGAAGTGATGCCCCGTGAAGAGATTTATTGAGAAAAAGGGAGCCTAAGAGGTCTTTTGAAAAGATAAGGATGATTAAAAGACATTCTAAGAGTGATCAAATATAAATTGAGATAAATCATAGTGGGATGATGTACATTGCATGGCTTTAGATTTGATGATGGATAAGGATTGGTCATATTGATAGATACTAATTAGATGATTAGAAAATAAGATTCTAGATTACATGGATATACATGTTGGATGATGAAATATCATAAGAATTTAATGAAAATAAATGACACATGATCTGGGGTATGGATGTGAAATTTTTAATTCCTTTGATGAGTATTATATTTTTCATATTTTTAGAGAAGGTAATGGATTAGCTAATGTTTTTTCTAATCTTGGTGTTAGGGGTTCTAGGGAGTGGGATGTGAATGAACCCCTCTCGATGGAAGAAATTGTGTGTATAAATCATGATTATCAAAACTGCTACCTTGGTTGATGAATTTTTATGGCTTGAGGCTTGCATGACTATTATCACATGGCAAGTTATTATGTGGAGTGATGGCAAGATATATCCTGATTGGGATGATGGTACCTTGTTTGATTTTGATATGGGGTGAAGTTCTAGGTTCATTATTTTCCCCTACCATAATATTGTTGCCACTTGGATTGTGGGCATTTTTTGGCTCTCCTTCTTGAGGTTTCTCCTTATTGCTTGCAAGTTTCTCAAGCTTCTTAGCTTTGCAAATTTTGGGGCTATGGGAGGATATAGAAATCATGTGGAGCCTTTCTCTTATGATAGTATTAAGAATAAGGAGGAGGTTTGGTGTATATTAGAGAAAGTTGGACTTACACCTTATCTGGAAAGGTTGCATGGAAACAACCTGCAAGTGATGACTTTGTTTGCTAAATCTTGGAACAACAGGGTTTTGAAATTGGGTGGAATAGAATTTGATGCTAATGAGGATTTCATTGCTAATATCATTAGGCTTTCTATGGATGGCAAGAAGGTTTACAAAGACAAGGAGGAATTGAAGGTGGCTATGCAAATATTTTTCAAAGGGACTAAAGAACAAGACCTTAAGACAACTAAGAGTGGTGGGTACCAACACAACTCACTCAAAGCGCTTTGGCGGGACATTGCTAAGGAACTTATGAGGTACATTACCCGTGAAGGCTTCTTCTATGTGGTAAATTCTAATCATTTTATCCTCCTTAATCATTTTTTCCATAAAAAGAGAATTTCCTTCCCTTTTTATCTTCTGGCATTGCTGGAATATGGTCTGAAGGACCACAGAAAGAACCCTAATAATTCGGTGTTGCATGTGGGTCTCATTTTGTTGATTTTTTATATTGATAAAGATTTTGTGGTGTCTAAATAGATAGCTACTCCTAAGGGTAAGCAACAAAAGGGTAAGTGCACAAAGATGGTTCCCAAAAAGGGGACTTAAGTGGAGAGCTTTTTCTGAAATAAAAAAATACTCACCTTTGACGTGAAATTGAGGATAGTTATACTCAGAATTTTGAGAAGGAACAAAAAAAGAATTGAAGTTCTCTGAGTCTACTTTCTAAACTACTAATTTATTTTTTAAATGGTTGAAATTAAGGGGTTCAAAATAGGGACGTACACACCTTCGTGTTGTTTTTGTCAGAAAAAAATAACAAAGCAAATCTTGTACGACCCTCGTACGGTGAACATTTTTTTAGTATTTTTAAAATCACAACAGTTAGAAGTTAGCTAACAGTATGTAATTGATGCATGACTTTTTTATAATTTTTAACGAATATTTTGATTTTTTACTAATTTTTGAAGTGGACTTCCTGCATATATTTTTTTTGGCTATGCTACCCCTACAAATTTTGGAAATTTTAAGAATAGAGTCTAATTTCTAAAAATGTAATTTATTTGAAAATTCGATGAATGGTTAATTTATAATGAAAAAAATCCAAACACTGTTTTTTGACAAAAAAAAGACATACAAACAAAATAAATTATGGATCAGAGGCTTAACATTTTCAGAAAGTGAAAAAAATTACATCGTTGAATAGCTAAGAGAGAACCCAACATTACCCATGTGTTCAATTTTTTTTGATATTGAACCACATGCAATCTTGACGATGAGCATGAGCCTGATTATGTGAAAAATTGTAGAATTTGCAAAAACATGTCTTTGGTCATTGAGAATTCCCTCCAAGCCTTTGGGTTGGTATTCCAAGGCAAATACCAATCCTAAGGCTTAGTAATTCCCAAATCAAGATATAAGATGAGCGTGTGTTATATCTCATTTTTGACATTTTTTTTCAATGCATTTTTTGTGTTTTGTGAATGCATTGACCAAATGTGAGCACGTTATAACACACTCGCATTTTGGTCTACATTGAAAAAAAATTCTTCTATTTTTCTTATCTCTTTCTTCTTGTTATCTTTCAAGGGAGCTATATGCATGAAATAAACGTTTAAGTATAAGTTGACATTTACATATGGACATTTAATTTCTTACACTTTAAGCTATATTTCATGTATATAGGAAAGATGTTTGAGAGTGGTTTAAGATCTCTAGGAGTTATAATGAAAATTCTAGGTTTGGAAGATCTTAAAAATTTCAGACATAGTCAAATTTCAGTAATCAGCATGTCAAATTTTAGTAATCAGGAGGCCAAATTTTAGTAGTCAGAAAGTTATATCATCTTTCTCTCTTAATCTCTATCTCTCCACTCCCTCTCCCTCTCCCTTCCTCCCTCTCTCCCCTCTCTCTCTTCTAGTTTTTGGTAGATCTCACAAATTTCAAACTTAGTCAAATTTCAATAATCAAGAGGTCAAATTTTAGTAATCATAAAATTGTATTATTTCTCTCTATCTCACTCATTTTTATCCCTTACACTGTAGACCTCTCTCTCACTATCTCTATCTCTTTTTTTTACTCTCTCTCCCTTGATCTCAGGAAATCTCTCTCTCTCTCTCTTTGTCTCTCTCTCCTTTTCCCTCTAATTCTCTCTACCTCACTGACTCTCCCTCCTTCCCTCCTTCCCTCTCTACTTATCTCTATCTCCCTCCCTCTCTCTCTCTCTCTACCTACCTACCTCTCCCTCTATCACTCCCTAACACTCTCTCTATTTCTCTCTACCTAACCTCTCTCTCCCTCCATACTTCTCTCTCCCTCTCTTCTTCCCTATCTACTCTCTATCTCCCAATCCCTCTCTCTACCTACCTTTGCATCTATCAAACCTTACCACTCTCTCTCTCTACACATCTCTATCTCACCTTTCTCTCACTCCCTACCTCTCCCTTCCTCCCTCATTCCCTCTCTACTTCTCTCTATCTTGCCTCTCTCTCTACCTCTCCTTCCATCTCTACTTATCTTTATCTCCACTCTCCATCTCTCCACCTACCTCTCCTTCCACCACTCTCTATTTCTCTCTATCTCACCTATCTCTCCATCACTACATCTGTTAGTGTAATTAATATTTAATTACACTTGCATAACTTTACTTAGGTTTTGCTTAGGTAATAATTAGTTTACTTATTTAATAAGTAAACTTTATTTAGTTGAGCTATTTTTAGGTCAACATTAGGGTTGCATACTTTTCTTTTATAAAGCAAATCATCTCATTGTAACATTGAATTCCTGAATATATCATTTTGCACATTCGCATGCAAAGCTCTGCTTTTTTATGTTTTCTCTTCTATGGAAGGTGTTTAGGTTTACATGTTTGATCTAGGGTTTCTAACAACCCAGCAGCCACCGCCACCAGTGGCTCCACCAATCCGCCGCCTCCCATCTAGCCCCCGCGGGCTCATTCTGGCTCCGCCCCGGTCACATGGAAGACCGGGGGCTACCCGCCAACCCCTGAGGGCTTCTTATCTGCGGTGGAAGGTCACATGGGTGACTAGGGGCTCTGCCCCAGCCCCCTATCTTCCAGCCCCTTGTCATGCACAGGACTAGGGGCCGAATATTTTTAGCCCCCTAGGCTGCCTGTACGCCATATTGGCCATTCTGGAGCACCTTTGACAAAATCAGGCGTATTTTAAGCATACGATGTTCATTTTTCACAAACGAGATACCGTTGGAAATATGATTCCAATGCCGATCCAGTGGTGTTGGTAGTTTTTTCTGATTTTTCTCCAGTTTTTGTTTGCAGGTCCTTGAACTCAGAACTTCTATTTTTCACTCCAGAGGGCATATCTTTTGACTCGGTGATCCTTTTTTCACCATTCTTGTGGCATTGGAAAGCTGGTTCAGTCCTCTACATAGATCTGAGGTATTTTTATATTTTTTGTTTATGCATGTTTAGGCATTCTCTCCTTTTTCAGTCATTGGGAATTGTAATAAATGAGCTGATATAAAGTTCCATCAGGGGGGTTTCTTGCATAATAATCTTCATTGTGTATTGATGACAACTCACATGGGTTGTAATCTAGTTTCTTAGTTTCTTTTGGCCACATTTTTTTCTGAGCTTGACACATATCAGATTCATTTTGGTTCACACTTTAGATTGAGAGCCTATGGTTAATGATCCGCATCGGATCCATCTCAGTTTGAGGGCCACTAAATTTGTGGTTATTGTTCCCGGTCTGTATGGTACTTGTTCCAATGGAAGAGTTTCAGTCTTAGTTTGGCATCGGCATCAAGATTCATGGTTTCTAGATTATGTCATCATTTCATCTACTGTTGCTCTATGGATTCCAAGGTTGTTCCAGTTTGGTGTTTTCGAGTGTTTCGTGGCATCGGGTCTGCTGTCACATTATTATGATTCTGATATGGTTTCTTGTAGACAGAAGTATCTTTTCTTGCTTTCCAGATTGCGGTTCCATTGTTACTCCACAGTGTTCTTCCAGTGCTTCTTTGCAACAATCATCTCATTGTAGGGGGGGTTGTCCCACTGAGTTTTTCTTCTCTACCTCATGATTGCATTTGTACATGGGTACTTGATCAGGCCTTGTTGCCGGGACCCATTCATGGTTTCTTGCATTCATCTTAGTTTTAGGTGCATGCTTATCTAGTCTCCCTAAGTTGCACTTATGGGGGGGTGTTAGTGTAATTAATATTTAGTTACACTTGCATAACTTTACTTAGGTTTTTCTTAGTAATAATTAGTTTACTTATTTAATAAGTAAGCTTTATTTAGTTGAGCTATTTTTAGGTCAACATTAGGGTTGCATACTTTTCTTTTATAAAGCAAATCGTCTCATTGTAACATTGAATTCCTGAATATATCATTTTGCACATTCACATGCAAAGCTCTGCTTTTTTATATTTTCTCTTCTATGGAAGGTGTTTAGGTTTGCATGTCTAATCTAGGGTTGCTAACAACATCTCCCTCCCTCTCTTCCTACCTCTCTACTTATCTATGTCTCCCCTCTCCCTCTCTACCTAGCTCTCCATCCATCACAACCTACCACTCTCTCTCTATTACTCTCTATCTCACCCCCCACTCTCTCCATCCATACCTCTCCCTCTCCTTCCCTCTCTACTCCCTAATCCATATCTACCTACGTCTCCATCCATCACTCCATAACAATCTCTCTACACCTCTCTATCTTTCTTCTCCCCCTCCCTCCCTCATTCCCTCTCCACTTCTTTCTCTCTACCTCTCCTTCCATCTCTAATTATCTTTATCTCCCCTATCCCTCTCTCTCTCTCTCACTAGATGTCTCCCTTCCTACCTTTTCCCCTATCTACTCTCTATCTCTCCTCTCCCTCCCTCTACCTCTCTCTCTTTCACTCTCTCTCACTCCTCCCTCACCCTCTTTCTCTCTTACTCTCTCCTCTTTATCTCACCATTCTCTCTTTCCCTCTTTGTAACTCTCAGCTTCTTTATATGTCACCATTCTCTCTCTACATATTTTTATCACCTATCTCTCTTTGCCTCTCCCTTCCTCCCCTCTCTCATCCACCCTCCCTCCTTCCCTCTATCTCTATCTTTCTCTACTTATATCTATCTGACCTACCCCTCTCTACCTGCATAGACCTCCATCAATCCCTACCACACTCTCTCTATTGTTCTTTATCTCACCTCTCTCTCACCTCCCTCCCTCCCTCTCTCCCCATCAATACCTCTTCCTATCCTTCCCTCTGTACTCTCTATCTCCCTTATCCATCTCTTCCTACCTCTCCATCCAACACTACCTAACAATCTCTCTACACCTCTCTATCTCACTTCTCTCCCTCCCTTATTCTCTCTCTAATTCACTCTACCTCTCCTTTCTCTAATTTTATTTTATCTCACCTAGCCCTCTCTCTCTCACTAGATGTCTCTCTCCATACCTTTTCACATATCTATTATGTATCTCTCCTATCCCTCACTCTACCTCTCTCTCACCCTCTTTCTCTCTCACTCTCTCCTCTTCCTCCCTCTACCTCTCTATATCACTCTCTCTCACTCCTCCCTCACCCTATTTCTCTCTCATTATCTCCTCTCTATCTCACCATTATTTCTTTCCCTCTCTATAACTCTCTCCTTCTCTATATGTCATCATTCTCTCTCTACTTATCTTTATCTCACATATCCCTCTTTACCTCTCCCTTCCTCCCCTCTCTTGCCCACACTCCCTCCTTCCCTCTATCTCTATCTCTCTCTACTTCTCTCTATCTCACCTATCCCTCTCTACCTACAGATCCCTCTATCACTCCTTACTGAATTCTCTTTATTGATCTCTATATCACCTCACTCTAACCTCCCTTCCTCTCCCCCCATACCTCTCCCTCCATATTTCCTTCCTTATCTATTATTTATCTCTCATGTATGTCTACCTCTCCTTCCCTCTATCTCTATCTCTCTCTACTTCTCTCTATCTCACCTATCCCTCTCTACCTACATATCCCTCTATCACTCCTTACCACATTCTCTTTATTGATCTCTATATCACCTCTCTCTAACCTCCCTCCCTCTCCCCCCATACCTCTCCCTCCATATTCCCTTCCTTATCTATTCTTTATCTCTCATGTATGTCTACCTCTCCTTCCCTCTCTACTTATCTGTATCTCCTCTTTCACTCCCAACCTATCTCTCTTTCCCCAATCCCTACCTCCCCTTATTTCTCTCTCCCTCTATGAGGTTTGAAGGTGTAAGGTTTAGTGTTTAAGGTATAGGGTTGAGGTTATAGGGTTAAGTGTATATGGAATAGGGTTTAGGTTTTAGGATATTATGTATAAAGTTGAGGGTATAGGGATGAGGGATGAGGGATGAGGGTTTAAGGTTTTGGGCTTAAGGTATAGTGTTGAGGGTTGAGGGATAGTGTTTAGGGTTGAGGGTATAAGGTTAAGTGTATAGGGTATATAGATTATGGTTTAGGATATTGGGTATATAGTTGAGGGTATTGGGTTTAGGGTTTAGGATTTATGTACAAGTTTGAGGGTTGAGGGTTGAGGTATAATGTTTAGGGTTGAGGGTATGAGGTTAAGTGTATAGGGTATAGGGATTAGGGTTTAGGGTTTAGGGTGTAGGGTGTAGGGTATAAGGTATAGGGTTAAGGCTTGAGAGTGTAGGGTTTTCCATTTAGGTATAAGTTTGAGGGATATTTTTTATGGTTTAGGGTATAAGGTTGAAGGTGTAGGATATAAAGATGATGCTTGAGGGTGTAGGGTTTAGGGTTTAAGGTATAGAGTTGAAGGTTGAGGGATAGTGTTCAAGGTTGAGGGTATTGGGTTTAGGGTTTAGTGTACAATGTTGAATGTATGGTTTAGGGTTTAAGTATAGGGTTGGGGGATGGTTTTCAAGGATTTGGTTATAAGGTTGAGGGTATAGGGTATAGGGATGAGGGTTGAAGATGTAGTGTTGAGGTATAGTGTTCAAGGTTGGGGGTGTAGGGTTAAGTGTATAGGGTATAGGGATTAGGGTTTAGGATATTGGGTATAGAGTTGAGGGTATTGGATTTAGGGTTGAGGGTTTAGGGTTCAAGGTTTAGGATACAAGGTTTAATGTATAATTTAGTGTTTAATTATAGGGTTAAGGGTTTAGGGATAATGTTTAGGGTTTAGGTTATAGCGTATAGGGATGAGGATTGACAGTGTAGGGTTTATGGTTTAAGGTATATGGTTGAAGGTATAAGGTTAAGTTTATAGGGTATAGGGATTAGGGTTTAGGATATTAGGTATAGGTTTGAGAGTATTGGGTTGAAGGTTGAAGGTTAAGTTTATAGGGTATAGGGATTAGGGTTTAGGGGAGAGAGAGAGAGAGAGACTTGAGAGAGGGTGAAAATGATAACTATATGGCCAATTTCACCAAATTGGCAAGCCAGTTGGCCCACTAGCTTACTAATTCAGTGAAATTGGCAACATAACTTGCACTATTTGAAAAATGGGTCCAAGAAATGGGGTCTCTCATTTTTTTAAAACAAGATGCTACATTACCAATTTCATGGAATTGGCAAGCCAATGGACCCACTAGCTTGGAAATTCGGTGAAATTAGCAACCCAAATTGCCTGTTTGAAAAAATGGGTCCAAGGATCACTTAGAGACCCCATTTCTTGGACCCATTTTTTCAAACAAGAATGTTAGGTTACCAATTTCACCGAATTGCTAAGCTAGTGGGCCCACTAGCTTGCTAATTTGGTGAAATTCTCCAAGTGATTTACATCACTGGGAGACCCCATTTTTTCAAACAGACCACTACATTACCAATTTCACTAAATTGGTAACCTAACTTGTCTTGTTTGAAAAAAAGGGTCCAATAAATGGGGTCTCCCGGTGATGTAAATCACCGAGAGACCCCATTTCTTGGACCCATTTTTTAAAAATAGGCCACTACATTACTGATTTCACTGAACTAGCAAGCCAATGGGCCCACTAGCTTGGCGATTCAGTGAAATTGGCAACCTAACTTGCCTGTTTGAAAAAATGGATCCAAGAAATGGGGTCTCTTGATGTTGTACATCACCAAGAGACCCCATTTCTTGGACCCATTTTTTCAAATAGGCCAATACATTTCCAATTTCACTGAATTGGAAAGCCAGTGGGCCCACTAGCTTGGCAATTTGATGAAATTGGCAACCTAAATTTCTTGTTTGAAATAATGGGTCCAAGAAATGGGGTCTCTCGGTAATTTACATAACTGAGAGACCCCATTTCTTGGACCCATTTTTTCAAACAAACCACTACATTACCAATTTCATCGAATTGGCAAGCCAGTGGGCCCACTAGCTTGCCAATTCAGTGAAATTAGCAACCTAACTTACCCGTTTGAAAAAATGGGTCCAAGAAATGGGGTCTCTCAGTGACTTAAATCACTAAGAGACCCCATTTATTGGACCCATTTTTTTCAAACAGGCCACTACATTGCCAGTTTCATCGAATTGACAAGCTAGTGGGCCCACTATCTTGGCAATTCAGTGAAATTGGCAACTAACTTGCTTGTTTGAACAAATGGGTCCAAGAAATGGGGTCTTCCAGTGATGTAAAGCGTTAAGGGCTTAAGGATTTAGGGTTTAAGGTTTAGGGTAGAGGAGAGAGAGAGAGAGAGAGAGAGAGAGAGGGGTAGGAGGGAGAGACTTGAGAGAGAGATGAAGGGAGTGGGTGAGAGATAGAGGGAGGCAGGGTTAAGGGTGGAGGGTATATGGTTTAAGGGTAGAAGGGAGAGAGATAGAGGGAGTGACTGAGAGAGAGAGATAATTGAGAGAGGGAGAGGGTTGAGAGATATTGAGGGAGGGAGGGAGTGGGAGAGAGATATAGGGAGGGAGGGTTAAGGGTATATGGTACAAGGTTTAGGGTTTAAAGGTTAAGGGTTAAGGGTTTAGGGTTTAGGTTTAAGGGTATAAGATTAAGGGTTTAAGGGTTAAGGGTAGATAATTAAGGGTTAAGCAGAGAGGGGAGAGAGATAGAGGGAGTGAGTGAGAGAGATAGAGACCTAAGAGAGGGAGAGATAGTAAGAGGGAGAGAGATAGAGGGAGTGAGTGAGTGAGAGAGAGACTTAAGAGAGGGAGATGCAATAGGAGGGAGAGACTTGAGAGAGAGGGAGGGAAGGAGTGGGAGAGAGATAAAGGGAGGAATGGTTAAGGGTAGAGGGTAGAGGGTTTAGTGTTTAAGGGTTAAGATTTTAGGTTTTATGGTTAAGGGTAGAGGGGAGAGAGATAGAGGGAGTGACTGAGAGAGAGAGATACCTAAGAGAGGGAGAGGGGGTAGGAGGGAGATATTTGAGAGAGAGAGAGAGGGGGGGGGGAGTGGGAGAGAGATATAGGGTAAAGGGTATAGGATTTAAGGGTTAAGGGTTAAGGGTAGAAGGGAGAGAGACTTGAGAGGGTCTTCCCTCTACCCTTAACCTTAAACCATAAAATGTTAACCCTTAAACCCTGAACCCTTAAACACTCTACCCTCTACCCTTACCCCTTTACCCTCTATCTCTCTCCCACACTCTCTCCCTCTCTCTCTCAAGTATATCCATCCTACCCCCTCTCCCTCTCTTATGTCTCTCTCTCTTACTCACTCCCTCTATCTATCTACTCTCTACCCTTAACCCTTAAAACCTAAACCCTTAAAAAATCTACCCTCTACCCTCTATCTATTTCCAACTCCCTCCCTCTCTCTCTCTCAAGTTTCTCCCTCCTACCCCCTCTCCCTCTCTCAAGTATCTCTCACTCACTCACTCATTCACTCCTTCTATCTATATCCCATCTACCCTTAACCATCTACCCTCTACCCTATACCCTCTACCCTTAACTCTCTACCCTCTATCTCTCTCCCAATCCCTCTCTCTCACTCACTCACTCTCTCTCTCTCTCCCCTCTACCCTTAACCCTAAACCCTCTACCCTCTACCTCTCTCCCACTCCTCACTCTCTCAATTCTCTCCCTCCTCCCCCCTCTTTCTCTCTCAAGTCTCTCTCTCACTCTCTCATATCTCTCTCCTCTCTACCCTCAACCCTTAACCATTAAACCCTCTACCCTCTACCCTCTACCCTCTACACTCTATTCTCTATCTCTCTCCCACTCCATCTCTCTCTCTAATCTCTCCCTCCTACCCCCTCTCCCTCTCTTAAGTCTCTCTCTCTTGGTCACTCCTTCTATCTCTCTCCCCTCTACCCTTAACCCTAAACCCTAAACCCTTAACCCTTGAACACTAAACCCTTAAAACCTCTACCATATAACCTTAACCCTTCCTCCCTTTATCTCTCTCCTACTCCCTCCCTCTTTCTCTATCAATTCTCTCCCTCTTACCCCCTTTCTCTCTCTCTCACTCACTCCCTCTATCTCTTGCCCAATCCCTCCCCCCCTCTCTCTCCATCCTACCCCCTCTCTCTCTCTCTCAGTAACTCTCTCTATCTCTCTCTCCTCTACCCTTAATCATAAAACCTAAACCCTTAAACTTTAAACCCTAAACCCTTAAACCCTCTACCCTTAACCCTGCCCCCCTCTATCTCTCTCCCGCTCCCTTCCTCTCTCCCTCAAATATTTCCCTCCTACCTCCTGCCCCTCTCTCAAGTCTCTCCCACACTCACTCAATCCATCTATCTCTCCCCTCTACTATAAACTATCTATCCTATACACTTAACTCTTAAACATTTAACCCTCTACTCTTAACCCTAAACCCTTAACCCTTAAACTCTCTACCCTCTACCCTTAACCCTCCCTCCCTCTATCTCTCTCCCACTCTCTCCCTCTCTCTCTCATCCCTCTCCCTCCTACCTCCTCTCCCTCTCTTTATGTCTCTCTCTCTCTCTCTCTCTCTCTCTCTCTCTCTCTCTCTCTCTCTCTCTTATTCACTCCCTCTATCTCTCTCCCCTCTACCCTTAACCGTAAACCCTAAACCCTAAACCCTTAAACCCTCTACCCTCTACCCTTAACTGCCCCTCCCTCCATCTCTCTCCCCTCTACCGTATACATTGAATCTTCAACCCTCATCTATCTCTATCCCTTTCCCCTCTTCTCTACTTCTCTCTATCTCACTTCTACCTCCATATCTCCCATAATCCCTTAAACCTATAACCTCAACCCTTAAACCCTTAAACACTCAACCCTTAACCCTTAAACCCTAAACCCTTAAACCCTCTACCCTCTACCCTCTACCCTTAAACCCTTAAACTTAAGTAAAATCTCTACCCTAATCCCTCAACCCTCTACCATCTACATTGGACCCTATACCCTCTACCCTCTACCATCTACATTGGACCCTCAACCCTAATCCTTCAACCTATACCTCAAACTACATTCCCAATTTCACTAAATTGGCAAGCTAGGGTAGAGGGTTAAGGGTAGAGGGGAGAGAGATAGAAGGATTGAGTGAGTGAGAGAGAGATAATTGAGAGAGGGAGAGGGGTAGGAAGGAGAGACTTAAGACAAAGAGAGAGAGGGAGGGCATTGGAGAGAGATAGAGGGTAGACGATTAAGGGTAGAGGGGAGAGAGATAGGAGTGAGTGAGTGAGAGAGAGACTTGATAGAGGGAGAGGGCATATGAGGGAACAACTTAATAGAGATAGAGGGTAGAGGGTTAAGAGTAGATGGTTTAAGGGTTTAGGGTTTAAGGGTTAAGGGTTAAGGGTTAAGGGTTAAGGGTTTAGGGTTAAGGGTAGAGGGGAGAGATAGAGGGAGTGAGTGAAGGTGAGAAACCTGAGAGAGGGAGAGGGAGTGGGAGGTAGAGACTTGAGAGAGATAGATCGAGAGAGAGAGAGAGGGATGCGTGGGAGAGAGATAGAGGGTAGAGAGAGAGTTCTCTAGTTAGGGTGGGAGGGAGACTTGGAGGGAGGGGTGGGAGGGAGAGACATGAGAGAAAGAGTGTTATCTACTTAGGGTGGGAGTGAGACTTGATAGAGGGGGAGGGGGTGGGAGGGATAGAGTTGAAAGAGAGAGAGAGAGAAGGTAGAGAGAGAGGGAAAAAAATCTGTAGTTATGTTGGGAGTGAGAGACTTAAGAGTGGGAGAGGGATACCAAAGAGAGAGAAATGAAATTATCTAGTTAGGGTGGGAGGGAGAGAATTGGGAGAGGGAGAGGGGATGGGAGAGTGAGACCTAAGAGATAGGGGAGAGAGAGAGTTCTCTAGTTAGGGTGGGAGGGAGAGACTTGAGATATGGAGAGGAGGTGGGAGGGAGAGATAGGGGGAGGGAGAGAGAGGGAATGTGAGACATAGAGAGAAAGAGAGATAGAGATGAAGAAATATTGAGGGGATGGGAGGGAGAAACCAAAGAGAGCATGTGTGTATTCTCTAGTTAGCATGGGGGAGAGACTTGAGAGAGGGGGAGGGGGTGGGATAGAGAGACTTGAGAGAGAGGGGGGTAGGAGGGCGATACTTGAGAGAAGGGGAGGGGTTGGGAGGGATACAATTGAGAGATAGGGCGGGGGTGGGAGGGATAGAACCCAGAGAAAGGGAGAGAGGGAGAGAGGGAGAGAGAGGGATAGGAAGAGAGGGAGATAGGAGGGAGAGAGAGAGAGAGTTCTCTAGTGAGGGTAGGAGGGAGAGATTTATCTTGTTAGGGTGGGAAGGAGAGAATTGAGAGAGAGAGAGAGAGAGTTCTCCAGTTAGGGTGGGAGGGAGAGACTCGAGAGAGGAAGAGGGGCTGGGAGAGGGAGAGGGGGTGACAGAGAGAGACCTAAGATATAGGGTCTAAGAGGAAGAGAGAGAGAATATCTAGGTAGGGTGGGAGGGAGAGAATTTAGAGAGGGAGAAGGGTGGGAGGGAGGGAACTGGGAGAGAGAGAGAGGGGTGAGAGAGATCTTAGAGAGAGACAAAGAGAGTGTGTGTGTTCTCTATTTAGGGTGGGAGGGAGATACTTAAGAAGAGGAGAAGGGGGTGGGAGGGAGAGACCTGTGAGAGAGAGATTGTGTGTGTGTGTTTTCTCTTGTTAGGGTGGGAGGGCGGGACTTGAGAGAGGGAGGGGACCTAAGAGAGAGAGATAGAGGGAGTGAGAAATATACATAAGAGAGAGAGGGGGTGGGAGGGATAGAAGGAGAGATAGACCTAAGAGAGAGGGGAAGACAAAGGGGTTTGGTCCTAAAGCCTAATCCATAAAACATAAATCCTAAACCCTAATCCATAAAGCCTAAACCAAAGAGAGAGAGATGGGGGAGGGAGAGAGTGTGTGTGAGAGAGAAACACAAAGGGAAGGAGGAAGGTTGGGAGATTAAGAGAGGGAGAGAGGGAGGGAGAGTGAGAAGGAATTAGGGAGGGAGAGGTAGAGAGAATTATATAGGGAAGAAGAGATAGAGAGGGGGGATGAGGGAGAGAGAGATATGGAAGTAGAGAGGGGAGGAGGGAGGTGTAGAGGGAGAGAGAAGTTTGATAAAGATAATGAGAGAGAGAGGAGGGAAGGAGGAAGGTGGAGAGAATGAGAGAGAGGAGGGAGGGTGAGAGATGGGAAAAGAGGGATAGATTAGATAGAGAGAAGTAGAGAGGGAAGGTGGTTGGGATGAATAAAGAGAGAGAGAGAGGAGGGAGAGAGAGATAGGTAGAGATGTATAGGTTAGATAGATTGAAGTAGAGAAGGAAGGTGGGTGGGAGGAAGGAAGAGAGAGAGGGGGGAGATAGAGAAAATTATAGGGAAGGAGGGAAGGAGGGAAGGATGGAGGGGGAGAGAGAGGCTAGATAGATAGAAGTAGAGAGGGAAGGAAAGAGTGTGAGAGAGAGGTCTAGAGCATAATGGATAAAAATGAGTGAGATAGAGAGAGAAAGATGATACAACTTTCTGATTACTGAAATTTTACTAAGTCTAAATAATTTGAGATCTTCCAAAAACTAGAATTTGCATTATAAATCCTAGAGATCCGAAACCACTCTCAAAAATCCTACCTATATACATGAAATATAACTTAAATTATAAGAAATTAAACATCCATATGTAAATTTCAACTTATACTTAAATGTTTATTTCATGTATATAGTTTCCCTAAAAGATAACAAGAAGAAAGAGACAAGAAAAAGAGAAGATTTTTTTTCAATGTATACCAAAATGCGAGCACGTTATAACACACTTGCGTTTTGGAAATGTTTTTTTGATTTCAAAAAATGCACAATTTTTGAACTCAAAATGCACATGTTTTTTGAAATTTAAACCATAATGCAAGCATGTTGTAACATACTCGCGTTATGGCTTGGTGATGATCGATCCTAGGCTCAATCATTACCAAGTCGTAACGTGAGGAGATTTTACTATAACATGCTCACATTTTAGCTATTTCAAGATGAAAAAGTAAATTGGCCACAAATTGGCTACCCTTTTCCATGCACCTGCCCAGAAGCTGGTTGTGGAGTATGAAAATATCATAGAAGAGGAGTCAATTATAAAGAAAGGGAAAAAGAGGTAAAATGTCTTGGAGGAGGAGTCTAATATTGAGGATGACGCAAATTATTTCCCAGATTCTCAAGTCTCCATGGAGGTGATATCACAACCCCTTGATGTGGGTAAGTCTGGGAAAGGGGAGTCAGGTCCTAATAAGAAGGGCTATGAGAGATGTAGTCAGGGAAAATATGTTGAAAAGTTGAATAGAAGCCTAAAGGAAAATATTGAAATTATTGGTGATGTTTCCTCACCATCCCTTGTTTTGGACACCAAGTCAAAGAAGGATCTGAAAGTGGGTAGTAATGAGAAAATTGCTATTAGGTCTACTAGCTAATTGTTGGAGATGCAAGTTACTTATCCCCTCAAGGTGGATGGTGGGCAAGATGTTCTGGATTCCTCGGGTGTGGACTTAAAAATGTCAAAGAGAAGGAGGCTGTTGCCAAGGAAATTTTTGACTTTATTCACAAAATCCAAATGTCAGTTGTTGGAGGTAAAGGTAAGGAGGTCTGTCTTACCAAGGACAAGGTAAGCTCCTCCCAGGAGGATGATGCTGAGGGTAAGGGTGTTTTTCACTTTGACTGTGAGGATATTCCTAATGTTCTAGGGATGGCTAGGGAGGGCTCCATTTCTTTGTTTAAATTGTTTAAATGGGTGTTTCACGAGCTTAACATGACCAATGTTCGAGTTTGGGGTGCGGTGAGTAAATTTGGCGAGTCTTCGGTTCAAAATTAGATTGATGAATTATTTGACTCTTTGAAGATTATTGCTGATGAAACACTGAAGATGAAGAAGATGATTGAGGAAAGAATTCTCACCCTTGAGGACCAAAGGGATAATATTTATGATAATTGGAGAAGGGTGGGGAGGGGACAAAATATGCTACACGAAGCTTGAGTTTGTTGGAATTTCTACTCCTTTTGGAATGGCCAAGAAACATAAGGAGATTGCTCCTAGTGAGGAAACTAGTGCTAGTGGTAGGCTTGTGGAGGAAGAGGCTTATGTTGATAAGGCTGGTGGGGTGCATAATTTTTTTATTAGTGAGTTGAATGTGGGTGGGCCTGATGTTAGAAAGAGGAATAAGACCAAGATGTAGGCTGACCAAGCTCCTGCTAAAGATTTGTCTGAATTCATGGATGATTGTTAGAAGACCTTTGTGGCGAGTGACATGGAGGTGGATGATATCCTGAAGAGCATGTAGCATTGTTTCTTCTGTCCCTCCTTTTTGGTTGCTATCATGTTGATGGTGTGTTGTTTTTTGGCTGATTTTTTCTTTTTGTAGTTTGCTTCAGCTGATCTTTTTTGTAAAGGGTTTTGAGCCCTTTCAAAACCTATTTTACCTCTAATAAAAAACAATCATTCATAAATCTATATAGTTTTTAAGGAACACCTTCATTTAAATACATCTATATCTTGGAAAGAATGAGATCTAAATGTAGGATTTTAATTAGAAAGGGAGGTGCAAATGAGGTCTACAAATTTTAGGAGTAGAACTTAGTGGGGTTGTAAACTTGGGATGTAGGAATGCATGTTTCATACATAGTGATTAAGTCAATGGATTATAAAGTATTGTGGAGTTGAAATATTTTAAAGCAAGGAAATGTATATTAAGGTTTACAAGGGTGTGATCTAGGTATACCAACCCATCAAATAAGACTACCACAAGGTTATAGACACTAAAACTAGATAATAAATCTGTAAAAAATTACATGATTAGAAATGAACTCTTTTTTATTGACACATTAAGAAGATCAAAGTAATGGTAAGTACATACATGTATGACTTAAAAATGGGATGCATAACTTCATCATTATGCTAGGAAGTAGTTTTGGTAAAATGAGTATTGAACTCACCTTACATAATTTTGATAATATAAAATTGAGTTGTTTATGGTGCACCTATGGAATCTATAGATATGTGCATCTCATAGGCTAGAAATTATCGGGGCCACAAATTATGTTGTATGTATCATTGGGATAAATATTTAATGTGGGTTGTAAATTAGGAAAATATTTAATATTGTGAAAAATTGGTACCAATTGGAAAAATTTAATACCAAATTGTAAATGAGGGAGACATGGTTTTGTAATCTCATGGTATTAGGAACATGGTTTATGCAATACCACTTGGTGGTTTTTGTTAATTTTTTTCTATAAAAGTAAGTACTTAAGTAGTTATTAAAGTTTCCTATTGTAACATTTCACTTTTTGCATAAAGTTGATTAAATCTCTTGTAAGTTGTATATGTAATGAGAAGAAGCATGATTTGGTATGCATGGTTTCATGGTTATCATTTTATTGGTCACATAGAGTGAAATTAGGGAGTTTTATTTTTTAGAAGCCTTCCATGAAGACTTTGTAAATGTATTTCAAAGAATCTATAGGAATAAAGGATCTTCAACAAATACTTAATGATATACAATGTAATGTATTCAACTTTCATGTTGAGTGAAAGAAGGAGAAACCTTCTTTAATAGGGAAAAAAACTTGATCAATATCCATAAGATGTGAAGATCAAGATCAAGATCCACTTGAAGTGGAAAGGAATGGACAACTAACTAGGCTTGAGTAAGCTAGGTGTAAATCAATGAGTACACCAACACCCCCCCTTAAGCATAGCTTAGGTGGGAATTATAAAGATGGGTCTCGGCTACAAGGCCATTTTAGGTATCCATGCACAATGAAAATATCTCAGAAATGGAGAAAGATAGAAAACCCAGTGGGAAAAAACTATCCTCCAAAAAGAGAGAAAGTGAAAGATGTACAAGTGAAAGAAGAAGAAAGATAGAAGGAGGACTCAAGACCCCCCAAGAACTACTTCTATCACAAAATTAGAAGAGATATTCACCCCATAGGAGAGAAAGAGAGAGACTTGGAAAACCCCCATAAGATATGTTGTAGTGAAATTAGATGCTCGATGAAGTATGTCAAAGAAAATCCATGAATGCTAAACCACATTTCTCCCCTTAGGAAGAAGGTGAACTACACAAGTGTGAAAATTATCTTCCCATTCTTGACTGTAACATGCAGAAAGAAGTATAAAGTTATTTGAATTATGCGCAAGATCCAAAGACATAGATGGTGCCCATAATGTCTTCTTAGAATGCTCAATGATCTCCAAGCCAGAGGTGATGTGTGATGAAGATTCAAGAATAGGGACTACATGGATCATAGATGTATGCTGATGACTGGAGCCATAATAATCAGATACTGTCACTATAGAAGCTGATGTAGGAAAGGCATGAGCAAGAATATTTGAAGAAGACTCAGATCATGCAACTTCAATGAAGCTGTCATAAAAAAGAAGACAAATTTCTTCAACGTGTGCTTCCATGTCAGCAATGTGGGACTCTATGAAAATACATGAAATTTCAGGTAGATATGCACCCCAATAAAAAATGCTGGGAAGACTAATATCTTGTTGCAAATAAGTGTTGGAAGCTCTCAAAGAAGCGACCTTGAAATTTGATGAAGCAACAGGAGGAGGTGGAGGAATGTTGATTTCCTCTATGTCAACTGGACACTCTGTATCTGAATCATGATGTGGGATGTGAGTTGTGATCATAGTAGGATCATGTGGGAAGGGAGAATCATTGGAGTCTCCATGTATTTCCCAAATTTTGATCCATAATGCATGTGGACTTTCAATATCCTTGATGCCAATGAAAGTGTCATGTGGTATATGTAAGCTAATTAATCCAACAATATGATCATTTTTATTAACCCATTTATCCTTCTGAAATTGATTACTAGGTTCAGGGATAAGTCCATACAAATGGGGTAGAAGATTATGATACCTAAGATGTTTTAGGATACCTTAACACCAAGACTTATAGTTTCCCTTGTTTAGGTTGATTACTAAAGAATGAGTTTTTTACCCCATGTTAACAAATAGATTAATTCCTTTAGACAATAGAAAATCAAAAAATTTAGAACCCCTCTATTTTGGATGACCCCTCTAGTTTTGGCACTTTATAACTTAGTGCATTTTACAAATGTCACATTTAATGCAAAAGAATATTACTCTTTTACTAATTTTAACTATGAACATAAAACTATAATATCTCCTCTTTTGTTAAGACTTTTGATATAAATGGATGGTGCTTTAGCAAATTATTTTAACCAATCACTAGATTGTGAAAACAAATGCATTGATAAACCATCCAAAGAAAAAAATTTATGGAAGAGGCGAATATTTGACTAATTCAAAGAGATGCAAGCCTCTCTCTATGTGCGTCTAGTCTATTGAAGTGAATTATCCTTTAAATGAATGACTCCATTCAATCTGCCAAAAATGACTACAAACTTCCTTGCACCATCGGCTAGGTGAAGGGTTACCTCTTTTTAACAGCAAAACTCAGTCCTCTTGAACATAGATCTGTAGAGACAAAATTAACAACCACAAAAATGAAATTGCAGCCATTTTTGGGTGAAAACGTGCTTCTTCCACAATAAATCCTGCCTCCACTATTTTTTGTCTTTCTTGCAGCTACTAAGCCGCTTTTGACAATGCCTCTTTTCTTGTATGGATCTCTACATAAAACTTGTTCCTTTGCCTCTTCACATGCAAATATTCATCCTGCCTCCTCCTATGCCTTACACAACCAGCAAATCAAAAATCACAGTAAGCACAAAATTTCAGCTTGTAATGAAATTGTGCCTTCGTGTATGTGGCCAAAAAGATGCAGTCTGAGTGTGTCCCTATTATCTGCAATTGATTTTAAATCGTGCCTCCTTGATGGTTTCAAAGTCTTTCGAACTACACTCTATTTCAATGCTTGATTGTGCCTCACGATCAATATAGAACAAATGAGGGACAAAGTAGATACGTAAGGAAAAGAACAAAAACTAAAAACAATGAATAAATCACTTTTCAGATCTAAAGAAAACCTCAACCGCTCTAATATCATGAAAGAACCTGCAGGAATAAAGGATCTTCAACAAATACTTAATGATATGTAATGTAATGTATTTAGCTTTCCTATTGAGTGAAAGAAGGAGAAACCTTCTTTAATAGGAAAAACAACTTGATCAAGATCCACAAGATGTGGAGATCAAGATCAAGATCCACCCAAAGTGGAAAGGAGTGGACAAATAACTAGATAGCTAACTAGGCTTAAGTAAGCCAGGCGTAAATCAATGAGTACACCAATAGTATTGTTATATTTATTCATGAGAGCACATTGAGTGCATGAGTGATTTTGGATGCTTTATTTTTCTCTCATGGGCGTTCTCTTAGGGTGAATCTTATTTCCATTTTATGGTATGTGGGTATGTGCAAGATCATGATGGGCCAAAAAGTGGCAATGAGAAAAAAATCACGTTCTGGATCGACTCAAAAGCGCAGAAATGCCAAGTCGACTTTTCTAGGTTTAGGTGTTAGTACATTTAGCCAAACCAAAGCCCAAACCTAGTTTCTACAAATCACATATCCGATCCAAATCAGATATCCAATTTGTGGAAACATTATATAAAAGCCAGTCGACTCTTATAACTTCATTTTTCACTATTTGCATGCGGGCGCACAAGAAAAAGTGAAAATCAGATATCTGCTTCGATTAGATATCCAATTTCAAAGGTAAGTATTTGGGTTTTTAAATGTTCTTATCAATTTTTCAAGTAGATTCTCTTAATTTGAAGTAGTTTTTATGAAATTTTTATCAAAAATAGGGTTTTCTATTGATTTTTTTTAATCAAAAATAGGGTTTTCTATTGATTTTTTTACAATAAAAAATAGGGTTTTCTATTGATTTTTATAAAAAACTAGAGTTTACATTGAATTTTTATTAAAAATTAACGTATCTAAATGGATTTTGATTAAAAACTAGCGTTGTTGATGTATTTTAATAAAAAATAGAGTTTGTTATGGATTAATGTGAAAAAGTAGGATTTTTTTGGGATTTTTATTAAAAACTAGGGTTTTTTTACAATAATTTCATTTATATTGTGTAATTTCAATTAGATTAATTAGTTTTTAATTTTAATCAGGTATTATAGCTAAGAATGTAAATCCACAAATGTGAAATGCTCCACCACCTCCGCAACCACCAATTGAAGACTTAATTGGTGAAAAATTGGGGCAATTGAGGAGAATTTGTGAAGTTTATAAGACAATCCCTCGATTGAGAGATATGAAAAACACATTGAAGAAAATAATTAAAAATATAGAAACCCTCTCCACCCAACATAATTACTTTCATTCATGGAGAGAAGACATGAGGGAATATTATGGATGTGGATTGTCTTATGATGATGTGAAAGATCTCCAAATAACCAAAGCCCAAATAGCCTCTTTATTCATTGAACCCCACATCGGTTTGCCAGTCAATGTGAATAAAACAAAAATTTCTATAATATGGTGCATTCATAGGGACATTGTAGCTAACTTTTGGGATCACTGGTGTATGGTTTTTGATAAACCACTAAACAATAATTTCGATATACCATTTTACTTTATTAAAAAATTATATGCTGAGTTTGTGTTAGGGCATCATGTCGATTAATTTGAAATTAAACCCTTCCAGGGTGTCGGTGGAGGTATACCCCAGGATAGACCAAGGGTAGTTAGGGTAGTCCCACGCCCAAATGTTCCCCTTCCTCCCCTTCCTTCACCATGTCCAATATATCATCCAGAGATTATCCAGTATGCAGCCACATAGACTATTCAGGCTATTCACTCTTTGTGTGGTCATTTGGTTTTGCATGCTTCTACAGTAGCTTAGCCACATTCTAGTGATGTTAGTGAAGGCTCCCATGCTGGTGCATCATCTTCCTCAGGTCCACATATTTGTGTGCCACATACTTGCACTATGTGCCGCCAGATATGCTTGGGTCCTCTTTTATAGCCCGCTGAGCATCCCTTGGACACTTTTGATTATGACCTCCATAATTTAGACATTATATATTAGTCACAGGGGAGTGGAGTGCACCCTACAGAGTCCTCTTTTGATAGAGAGGGGGATGCTGGAATAAAGATATAGGTAAGATTTAATTTTTTATTTCATAACTTGCATTTGTTTTTAAATGAATATTAATAAGAGATAGTATCAAGTAATAATATTTATTTACATGGTCTATTTAACAGTTGATGTCTGAGGAGGAGCTCACACAGGCGAATGATAGCACCCTTAGGGCCATTTCATTTGGCTTGGACACACACACAGTATATATTTTCGCACTCACTCGTTTAAAGTTTATATTATATACTTGCTTGTCATTAATGAAATTACATAATAACTTATATACTTATCTTATTTTCCTCTTGTAACAAATACCTAGTGCGAGTGAGGTGCAGCCTTGTCCAGACTATGGAGACACAAAGTTAGATAAGGGGAAGGTAATTGAACTCAAATTGGATTAATTAAGATTTTTAAGATCTTATATTGATTATACATAGATCGACATAGACTGGTAGTTTCATATGTACTTGTCAATTTTATGTATAGGCAATTATGAGCTATACAGATTTGTTGACAAAGGACACACCACCTAAAGGAGTATGTATTGGAACACGTCAAAGAGTAGGTGTTGAAACACCTCAAGGAGGAGTTGTCAAAACACCTGAAGGAGAGAAAGAAAAAGATCAACCTAAAGAGGTATGTGTTTATTTTATTTTGTTTTTGGTAAGTATGTTCCTATTACCAATAATTGTATGCTAACTTGGATCAATTTTATGTTTTCGTTCACATATATAGATTGGAATTTCAAATTTTGGTTTGGTATATTCTAGGACTCCTGACCCTTTGAAGAGACATATATTTCAGGTAATCAAGATTTCAATTTTAGAGTTCAATTAAAATTCAATGTACATTGATTTTGATCTTAATTATTCGATTTTAAATTATATACTATAACTAGTCTCAATTGTGGTTTGAATTTTTCTTGTGCAGCTACCTTCAGAGCCAACAAGTGCTTCAAAGAGGCTCCATTTTGATGATCCATCAGTAGTTTAGGATGAGATAGACATTTTGGCATGTAAATTTTGAATACATATTGAGATGGCATATGCCACATTTTGTAAAACTTTGTTTGAATTGGCATCGATGTCATTTTTGTATATGGACGTACACTTGATTATTGGATAATTTGATATATAGAAGTTGACAATCAAAATTTAATTTGTTCCTCATGTGCATGATTAAACTCTTTGAAAATTTTATCTTGAGAAATGGTTAGATATCAAAGTACAATAGCATAAAAAATAATGGTTATATTATGTAGTTTATATTTATATCACTGATTACATTGCATTACACATCTTTCAAAATCAAATAATTACTTCACATTGCATAAATAAAAACTATGAGCAGTTGTCAATTGCATTTGTTTGTCATTGAATTCTATGAGACCACATTTCTTTGAACTTTTTTTCAAATAGTCCACTGCCTTGTCTATGCTACCAAATTTTTCATACATGATAGTAATCAAATTAAGTTGTAATAAATTAAATGATAGCCTATGGCTATTTAATTTATACTCATTTTATTTAAATGGATGAGACCGACCTACCTTGATATTATTTTGTAATTTATTATTTTCAAGAGAGTCTGACCTCCTTGAAGAGTCACCTTATTTTGTATAAATACAAGGTGATGTTTGTTCATTTACTCAATCAATTTCATTCAACATAATTCACATTCCAAGCAAAATTTTGCACTTGAGCAGCAACGCTTCATCTTGCAATAGCAGGCCGATTTCAAGTAGAAGCATATTCGATTATATCTTTGCATCTAGCAGAGGTGATATTATTCATTGTATCAAATTCAGCAATGAGCTAGGCCTGAGTTGTAAGAAAATTTCTTGTTGTGTTTATTGTCTTATGTGTTGCATTTGTTGAGTGCTTTCAATTGTATTATCTGATCATAAAAACACTAACATGGTATCAGAGCAGGTTTGAAAAAGATCGTGTTGGGACCAGTTATTGCAGCGATACCTCTATTCCATTTTTTTTTGTCTATCTCTATCTTAGTCAAGATGGTGAATGGTCTTAAAATTGAGGATAGACTCGAAGGAGCATCAAACTTCACTTCATGGAGATTCAAAATTATGCTCACTTTGGAGGAAAATGAATCGGTTGAGTGTGGATAGAAAATTTTCCAAACCTAAAAATGAGGAAGAGAAAGTTCAATGGAGGAAGAAATATATCAAGGTGAATAAGATGTTAGTTGATTTCGTGAAGGACCATATTGTTCCTATCATCTCTAAGTTGAAGACAGTGAGATAAATGCTTAAGAATTTGGAGGAGATGTATGAGATCAACAACACAAGCTGTTCTCTAGTCTTGAAGCAAAAAATTCATCATGTTAAGATGGCGGAAGGACAATTTGTCATCACCTACTTCATGAAGATTTTTGAATTGAGAGATCAACTCTCTACCATTGGTCATATTGTTGATGACAAGATTTGACCATGTTGGCTCTTAATGGTCTTCTTTCATCTTGGGAGTCTTACATTCAAGGAATCATCTTTTCTCGAAGTCAGTCAACTTGGATTTGATCAAAGTCAATCAAATTGGATTTAACATTCGTAGCTCTGCAAACCTATTCAGAATAGAGTGATCTGAAGAGGACATCCCTAAATCTCTACAGAGGCGTAAAGTTACAAAGTGGTGCAAATTTCATTATTGAACTCGTACGACCAAATAGATTGTTCCAACATGTCCGAACGGGTACGTTTACGCTAGGTATGGTCCTCTTTTGCACCTAAATACGTCGAATCACTCCAAGCTGCATTGGACCGACAATTTCCCTTAAGAGTCCAAAGTGCTAAAAGGTAGAAATCTTTGACGGACTATTCCTCGGAAATCATGATGCTTAAAGACTCTTTGTCTGATGATATGGGATTGTATTGGGACCATCTATAATAACCTCTCTTGGTTTTTTCTACCTCGAAGGTGTTCTCTTGTGGTGATGAGTTTTCAGTTGAGGGAAAAGTTGCCAGATGCAAGCAGTGTAAAGTTGTAAAGTGGTGCAACTTTCATACTCGAACTCGTATGACAAAAAAAACTATTCCAACACATATGGATGGGTATTTTTATGGTAGGTATGGTTCTCTTTTGCACCCAAATACGCCGAATCACTCCGAGCTGCATTGGACCGACAATTTCCCTTAAGAGTCCAAAGTGCTAAAAGGCAATAATCTTTGATGGACTATTCCTCAAAAACCATTATGCTTACATAAAATTCATCTGATGATATGGGATCATGTTGGGACCATCTAAATAACCTCTCTTGGTTTTGGCTATCTTGAAGGCGTTTTCTTGTGGTGATGAGTTTTCAGTCGAGGGAAAAGTTGCCAAATGCAAGCAGTGTAAAGTTGCAAAGTGGTGCAAATTTCATACTCAAACTCATATGACCAAATGGACTGTTCCAACATGTCCGAATGGGTACATTTATGCTAGGTATAGTCCTTTTTTGCACCCAAATATGCCGAATCACTCTGAGTTGCATTGGACCGACGATTTCCCTTAAGAGTCAAAAGTGCTAAAAGGCAGCAATCTTTGATGGACTATTCCTCAGAAATCGTGATTCTTACAGAATCTTCATCTAAAAATATGGGATTGTGTTGGGATCATCTAACCTCTCTCAGTTTTGGCTATCTCAAAGGCCTTTTCCCATGGTGATGAGTTTTCAGTTGAGGGAAAAGTTGCCAAATGCAAGCAGTGTAAAGTTGCAAAGTGGTGCAACTTTCATATTTGAACTCGTACTATAAAATAGACCATTCCAACATGTCCGGATGGGTACTTTTATGCTAGGTATGGTCCTCTTTTGCACCCAAATACGTCGAATCACTCCAAGTTGCATTGGACCGACAATTTCCCTTAAGAGTCCAAAGTGGTAAAAGACAACAATCTTTGAAAGACTATTCCTCGGAAACCGTGATGCTTACAGACTCTTCATCTAATGATATGGGATCATGTTGGGACCATCTACAATAATATCTCTCCGTTTTGGCCATCTCGAAGGTGTTTTCCTGTGGTGATGATTTTTTCAGTTGAGGGAAAAGTTGTCAAATGTAAGCAGTGTAAAGTTGTAAAGTGGTGCAATTTTCATACTCAAACTCGTACAACCAAACAAACCATTCCAACATGTGCGGATGGGTATTTTTACGCTAGGCATGGTCCTCTTTTGTACCCAAATACACCGAATCACTCTGAGCTATATTGGACTGACGATTTCCCTTAAGAGTCCAAAGTGCTAAAAGGAAGAAATATTTGACAGACTATTCCTCAGAAACCATGACGCTTATAGATCCTTCCTCTGATGATATGGGATCATGTTGGGACCATCTACAATAACCTCTCTCGATTTTTTCTATCTTTAAGGTTTTTTCCCGTAGTGATGAGTTTTCAGTTGAGGGAAAAGTTGCCAAATGCAAACGGTGTAAAGTTGCAAAGTGGTGCAACTTTCATTCTCAAACTCGTACGACCAAACGTACTATTCCAAGACATATGGATGGGTATGTTTATCCTAGGTATGGTCCTCTTTTGCACCCAAATGCACCGAATCACTTCGAGCTACATTAGACCGACGATTTCCCTTAAGAGTCCAAAGTGCTAATGTCGATGAAATGTGGGGGCATAAAGATTTAAGGTTGGATCAAGATTCTACAAGTCCTAGCTCTTGCATCAAAAAACTCTTAGCCAATCAACTTGAATCAATTACATGGGAAATCAAATTCACATGAACTTTTTATATTTTTGTTTTTCAAAAAAGTGGCAAGCCACTGTAATTTGTTATATATAAATAGGATATATTACAAAATCTAGTTCAAATGAGCATACCGACAGGAAAGAATTAGGAAGAAAACCTTCAGTTGTAGGTCGATTAAGTACAAAAATATTTTTACTTTTTAAACATACCCTTTATACAATGCCAGAAATTTAACCCATATTTCAAAAAACATCACTGGATAAAGATTATGCCTATACACAGTTATGACTTTTTTACATTGTTTCACATTTCAAAATTTGCCTATTTGAGGCATTCAGGGCTTTGTCTTCCACAAGAGTAGTATGTTGGCATTTTGGAGTGACAAGCACCTATACAAACCATCAAGGTAGGAGTTAAACTACATATAATAGAAAATATGCTTAGAATAACCAATCTATATTATTGTAATTTTTCACATAGCTCTCTTAAAGGATCAGAGTTGCCTATTGTTGCAGCAGGTCCATGACCAATCGTGTCAAGCATATCGCAAAATTTTTCAAATGATAAATCTATATTGTCACAACAAAAAATATGCTTAGACTAACAAATCTATATTAATCTAAACAACTTGAATGATGATGAATAGGTAATGCAAACTATAAAAAATTATTTGAATAACCAATCTATATTAATCTTAACAACCTGAATGATGATGAATTGGTAATACAAACTATAAAAGATGCTTTGAATAACCAATCTATATTATTGTAATATGTCGCATACCTCTTTGAAAGGATCAAAGTTGGCTATTGTTGCAGCAAGTCCATGATCAATCATGCCAAGAATATCACAAAATTTGTCAAATGATAAATCTATATTGTCACCAAAAAAAAGATGCTTAAGCATTGTACCTTCCATTCTTGAATATGCTATTAAAGTGTGCCTGAAGGGTCATCTCTTTGCTTAAGATTATCCAATATTTCTTCATTATCAACATTACTAAGTGTCCATAGTTGTTTTGTCTTTGGTTTGGCATGATGCTTCAACAACTTAACATTTGTTGCTATAAAAAGGTGTGAATACATGAGAATGCTTTTGTGTTTCTCGCAGTCTTCAAATGCAGGTATACCATTCTTTCTAATCATGTATGTTCACAACCAAATTCTCGCAACCACAACTGAACCTGTAGGATACATGAACCCATCATCATCTTCCATCAATTGTGTTAGATTGTGCTTTACCTACACACATCGAGCAACCAATATTCTGATCTCTCTTAATTCCCCTGTGGTGCAACAACTGCAAAAACATGTCTTGGATGTAGTAGATTTGAAAGCCGGTCATAATCAAGTGAACTTTCCATTGTGTAATTTATCATCGATATAGTTTGAGATAAAGGAGTTAGATACTGTGGAACCCATGTATCCACCCACGCGCACTAAATACAACTCTGAAAAAAACAAGCCAAGTGTCATGTCCAAATGTTCCATGTGCTTGCATCTAAGCTTCGAAATGAATGAATCTTTGATTGTATGACAATCCAATCTGTCTCCCACTGTACCCTCCTCAACCAACCAAAAAAATATGTGCACTGTTGAATCAAGTGTCCCTCGTCGTGACAATGCTGAACTACACCAATCAATAATAGAATGTGCATCACTGAATTTTGCTCCTGAAATCTTCAATTTCTCCTTAACTAGAGCTCTCTTTACACATGCACCTGCTCCATCATGCTACTCTTTCCCATGCCCAGCTTCAAAAAAACTCCAAATATTAGGTACACCCCTTTATACATGCATTCTACTCAACCAATAAAACATACGAGCATTCTTGTATTGACTTGTGCAATTATCTGACCAAATGAGATGTTGGCCCAGTGCTATATCATGCTCCTGCAAGAACTCAAAAAAATTCTCGAAACAATGTTGGACATACTCAGATGAGTGAGATATATCATCACTCATATAAAAATGATACTCTCTGATTATCTTTCGATCCTCCTCTATACTATCAGGTGCATGTATAAATGTTATGTGGACAAAAATAACAATCTGAATGGTATTGTAATACTGAAATTGCACCTCATTTTTTGGTTGCAATGTGTAGTTTTCAGAAAAATCAACAACTGATATAATAGTGCCAATCAGAAAAGAGTCCTTACATATCCTTAATTGTTGATCCAACCACTGAGACCTATGACTATGCCTTGCATATTTGTAGAAAATATTGTCCTTAAAATCTAAAATAAAATCAGCAACACTGCATTCTTTTGTAACCAACTCGCATCTAGAACTTTCACCTCCACTCTGTAAATTATATTTGACTATCTCATATCTCTTTTTCTGAACAAGATTCTTTCCAAAATCATGTTTGAAACCCTCATGAAAACATTGAACAAACTTTGACAAGCCAACACATTGTGAGAACTTCGCATTTAAACAATAATTTCTATAGAAAAAGGAACCATCGCCCCTAGAACATAAAAATAGATCTAGCAAGTCCCTTGATGATTTTGGAAGATTTATTGCACCATACTCCTACAACATTTCATCAGTATGTAAAGTAGAATAGATATAGCATAATAGTTCAGGGTACATTGAAAACTCCATATGGTATTTGCAACAAGTATTACGAATCTTAAGAGGCACACAATAAAATGGCTTCAAACCTTCAAAAGTTTTTTTCAAGATTTCCATATTTGGATGTTTTTGAATAAATTTTTTGAACAACATTGTTTGGCTTGATTCCAAGAAATGTTTAGGATGCAGTGTACGGTCTCGACTGCCAGTTCTTAACTTTAAAACATCCTTTGCATTGGGTGATACTCTAGAGTTATCATGCCAAAAGTGTTGAATTTCCTACTTTACATTATTAGTTATCTTCTTATCAACACGTGGAAGCCTCTCGACAAAAGCCCATGTATCATTTTGAAGAGGATCATCGATTCTTTCTCTTCTTGCAAGTGCTCTATCCAAAGTTTTATGATTTAAGTCAAAATCAGTACAAGCTCAAGTCTCATAAAGCGAGCCTTTTTCAATTGATGGCTTACTATGGTGGTTGTATTGACTCTCTGAGCAGCTCTCTTATCTTTTTCCTTGTTATTTTTGACAATAATAGAATTTTTTTCGGTCCTCTTGTTCACACGAATCTTCAATTTGGCTAGTAAAGGTCTCATCTTTTGCATCTTTAGCACTTGTACAAATTTTTTGCATTGCTCAGTCAATGTCTTATCCCTAAAATATTGGTTGAAAAGTATTCTAGCCCACAACCAAACAGTTCGTGTTCACCTCTTACCTTCAAAATTGTTTATAATGTTATCATCAATTTCAACTAACCATTTAGGGGTCCTTGAAGGTCTTGAATTTGGAATATGTCTTTCTTCCACACAAGTTTCTTCATTTCTCATGTAAACTAGAGAAACATAATTTACACTTGCTTCAATATTATGTTCAACATCTTCATTTCGAACATTTTCACCTTGAACATTTTCAATATCAATTTGAATAATTTCATTCATAGTTTCAATATCATGTTCAACATCTTCAATTCCAACATTTTCATTATCAATTTCAATATTTTCATTCCCAATTTCAATACCATGTTCAACATCTTCAATTCCAACATTTTCACATTGAAAATTTTCAATATCAATTTGAACATTTTCATTCCCAATTTCAATATCATTTTCTACTTTTTCACTTTGAACATATTCAATTTCCTCTTCACTTGAAAGACCATAGGGCTCAGGTTCACCAATATTTAACATACCTTGTCTTTTCTTCCTATGACCTCTATCTCTTTCTCTATATTATGATATTTGTTCTTTTGTATGCTTTCTCTTATGCTTTTACTTCCGACGACTGCTGCTCCCCATTATACCTCATAAAAGATGCTAAAAAATCATTCCTTATGACAAATTTGAGTACAAGATGCTCCAAAAAGTTGATCTTTGTCTCTTCCTATTTGAAACTGTGTGTTTGTCACCTACAAAGTGTTGCAAATAGAATGTAGGGTCCGTTGGAATGCACAAAAATGGCCCACATGGGGTTTTTCTATGATCCACAAATCAAATATCCAATTTGTAAAACATGTTCTGCAACGGTAATATTTGGATCTACACATCAAAGTTTCCCAAATCGGATATTTGATTTTTACACACATAGACCTAAGGGTTAATGGTAGAGAGTGGGAGAGAGGGAGTAGAGTGGGAAGGAGGAAGGGAGGGAGAGAGAGAGGGAGAGGGAGGAGAGTGGGAAGGAGGGAGAGAGAGGGATAGGAGGGAAAGGGAGAGGAGGGAGAGGGAGGGAAAGAGGGAGAGGGAAAGGAGAGAGAGAGAGAGAGAGAGGGAGGGGAGAGGGATAGAGTGACAGGAGAGTGATAGGAGAGTGAGGGAGGAGAGGAAGGAGGAGGAGAGGAGAGAGGGAGAGGAGAGGAGAGGGAGAGGAGAGGAGAGGAGAGGGAGATAGAGAGAGAGGGAGAGAGGAGAGGAGAGAGGGAGAGAGGAGAGGAGAGAGGAGGAGAGGAGATAGGAGAGAGGAGAGGGAGAGGTAGAGGGAGAGAGAGAGGGAGAGGGAGAGTGGGAGGGAGAGAGGGAGGGATAGGGAGAGAGAGGGAGAGGGAGAGGGAGAGAGTGAGAGGGAGAGTGGGAGAGGGAGAGAGGGTTTAGAGTTGAGGGAGAGAGGGAGAGTGAGAGGGAGAGAGGAAGAAATAGAAGGAGGGAGAGTGGGAGGGAGAGAGGGGGAGGGAGAGAGTGAGAGGGAGGGGGAGAGGGGAGAGTGAGAGCGTGAGAAGGAGAGTGGGAGAGTGAGATGGAGAGAGAGAGAGAGAGGAGTGATTGAGTGAGAGACTTGAGAGAGATAAAGGTGGAGAGAGAGAGGGAAAGAGATAATATTTAAATATTTTATATATTGGTAATATATATATATTTAAATATTTATAGATTAACTAAAATATTTAAATAATATTTAAATATTATACATTTAATAATATATTATATATTAAATACATTTTTCGGTAAGAGATTATCATAAATTGTATATTAAATATATTTAATTATAAAATTTATTGGATATTATATATATTAAATTATAAACTTTATTGTATATTATATATATTAAATTATAAACTTTATTGCATTTTAAAATCATATATTAAAGATTGTATAATTTTTTTAAAACTCATATCTAAAACATATCATATATCGAATTCAAATCAAATATCGGATTTGAACGGGATATCCGATATGCTGACACAAAATTGAATGCCTAAGGATTAGGCTTGGTATTAGGCTCGAGATTTGGTTCGGACCTGCCAATCCTAAAAAGTCAACATGTAAAACATGTTTAACAACTTACCTTGCTTTTCCAGACTTCACCCATGTGGCTAACGACTTTTATTTTACCCTAAATTGGTGAAACAAAAAGGGTTTTTAAAGGAAATTCTCAGATTTCTACCAATATAAATTATATTTTACTTAGAATCTAATAAATAATTATTATTTATTTTTATTAGAATTACGACTAAAGTCCTGATTGATAGTTTGATACAAACACATATATAGCTTTCAAACGGTATCTCATTTTTTGAATCTAAAACATGCATCACATTCTATGCTTGGCATACTATAGGACTTTAAAAAAAAAATTAATTTCATGAAGTTTTGACCAAGTTAAGGTGGTCAGACATACTAGTTTTTATATTTTGTAAAAGTTGTAATAAAAAATTCATAATTAATTATTTATTTGAAAAAAAATTACAAAAAAATATGCATCACATCCAAACATGAGTCGTCTACTTATATCTAAAATTTTATTAAAAAATATTATAATTTTATTATGGTTAGGGTGGTTAGACAGACACCTACTTCTTATTTTTCCCTGAAATTTTAGTACTACTCATTGAAATTTCAAATTTTCACCAAATAGATTTTTTTTTTACAAAAATTAATCTAGTATTTTAGAAACTAAATTCAATTTTTCATAGATTCTATTCTTACATATTTTTGAAATAATATAGATAACTTATTCAAATTTTTATGTCAAGTTGCCCAACTCTGATTTTTTGAATTTTCATTGCCACTTAAGGGCCTATTTTTTTCCATGATGATCCCGCACAAACCCATGTACATGTCTATTATTTTAGACTATAGAATATAAATACATATTTTCATGTTTTTATCTCTTAAGTTCATGTAAAAATGGTATATATTACTAGAATATTCCTTTCATTTGGTATCAAATCCTATTTGTCAATTTATGGGAGGTGATATCATATGTATTTGTAACCCTTCTTATGAGTAGATTTTCATACATTGTTGAATCCATGAACTTGAAAAAAAATAATGAAGGAATTTTCAAGGTTATATGTGCGTTTTCAAAGTTGGATTAATATAGATCTAGGGTTTGATGAAGAATCATCAAGTGGGATTTTTATTAGGGCTCCTTTTTTAGGTGATATTTTTTGGAGGCCTCTTATAAAAAATAGACCATGCTATTGATTGTAGAAGGCCTAAAAACTTATGAAAGGAATAGATCTTGACCAAAAATTGAGACACACCTTTATCTTTTCATCCATATACCAAATAGATATATCAAATAAAAGCTTAATGTGGAAGGAATAAAGCTTAAGAATGAAACCCTAGTGGGTGTCAAAAAGTTGAGTTTAACAATTTATTTAAGGGGAAAATAACATAGTTAAATAATCTAGGCTAATTAAATAATTAAAAAATATATTTTTAATTAAGGAGAAGGGATTTTGTTTGTGGCCCCACCCATGAAAACCAATCAACTAGTAATAAGGAATCATTCTTAAGAGAACATACTCTAAATTAAGTCTTTTTGTTCTCTTCATGGTATCTATGAATCTTTTAAGATGATGCAAAATTTTTACCTATCATACTTTTATGTTTACCATCATTGTTCATCCTCGCTTTGGATTATCTAACTCATAGAATCCAAACTTACTATAATGCCCCGCCACACAACCCTAAGGGATGATGCAAACAACTACTTAAACAGGCTATTTTTTTTTTTGTTTAAGTACAATTATTATACAAGTTCGCTTCCCAATGAAAACATCCCCTAAGGTTGCGAGACTGAAACTACTTAACAACCCACAACAACAGCAACATAAATGAAACCATAACATTCATCTACTCAAGATAATAAGTACGCATACATTCCATACAAGATAAATTACATCCAAACATAATAGATAACTTCCAAATTCACTTATCCATAATTAAATATTACAATTACAACTCTCATTCCCTGAATGAGGGAGAACCAAAAGTAAAGTTTACAATTACAATTTCCACCTCGATAACAAGAGGGGTAAAATAATACAAGATCAACTGAAATGAACTAAAGCATGAACTGTTACTGAAATCACGAGCTCTCCAACTGGAAGTCTCATCCACAAGAACAAGAAGATAGAACCCAATGGATTTAGGTGCACGCCACCCAACCAAGTGGAACCCAAAGGACCACCCCCCATGCTAGGATATAGTAACTAGGAATCCTATTCAAGACTATCTACCTCTAGACACAGGCTATCAAAACTGAACTAAACTGAAACAACCAATTACATGAACCTCATCAATACATCATAAGATCTACACATGAACAACTAAAGCACAACTCAGATACCATGCAAGTACAACACAAGCACTTCACAAGTACAACCCAAGTACCACATACATACAATATAAGTACACCAAAAGTACAACTCAAGAGCATCACGAGTAACACACAAGGACAACTCTACATGGTCACATTGCTTCCAGAAAAAAAGCAAAACAAGTATGTTAAGAGAACCATACACATAATAATCGAATACCAACTATGGTCACACAAGGTATGTTAAGGAAACCATACCCACATAATTGAATACCAACTATGGTCACATCAGGTATGTCAAAGAAACCATACCCCTAAAACAAATGCCGACGGTTGTCCTAGATAGAGTGTCATCACACAGCTCGTCATGGGTTATCCTTGGGAATCTCATAGGCTATGGCCCCCCACAAGAAAAGGGTTATCCTGGTGACCTTTACCGAATCCCGACCCCCACACTTACTCATGCAGAGCCAAATACCTTTCGTATAGACAAGATAAATGACCTTGCCATTACAAGCCTTCTCATCTCATGCCAAGCCTAACCGAGCACTTAGGTCCATGAGTGAGGTATTAAAAAAATATTGATTAGTGAGAAGTTAGTCCTAAACTTCTAAGTATTTTTTTAGTTATCACTTGATTAAATAACTTGCAACGAGTTATCCTGGCACCAATTTGTGTGCTCGCCCCTGTTACAAGCCACTCTCCTATTGGACAACACACACACACCATCCAAACATCTATGGAACCAAGGTGCAACAAACAAGACATCACGACCTCTCCTTTCTCAGGAGGTGACACAAACTAAAACACACTCCAACACTAGAGGCAACAAACCACAAAACAAGGCCGCTCCCGACCGCTCTTGACAAAGAGACATACCATACAAAATTTTACTCCTTTCTCAGGAGCAACAAAGATAAAACCATCTCCAAACACTGGAGGTAACAACAATAACAAACACAGCTCCTGACAACTCCTGACAAGGAGGCACACATTACAAAATCACTCCTTACAAGGAGACACGGATCCCATAATCCTCTCCCAAACCAAGGAGGTACAAACATCTCCGTTCGCGGAAACCAGGTACAAACATAAACATAACCTCATGCACTGTCCACAAAAATTCACAACAGGTTGACATCACAAACAACAACCACATAACTGAAAAACACATCTGGAAGACTTATTAAACAATAGGCACTTAATCCCATTTCCAAACAAAACATGAAGGACATGTTCACTAAATTCAACTGAAGGAAACTACTTTTGGATATTCTAAATCCATTCCTCATTAACGTTTAGTAATCTATCGCATCGATAAAACTGAATTAACATTCATCTTTTCAGATAAGGGAGAAATTAACACTAACATTTAATTTCCTAATTTCTCCTAATAAAATAATCATTTCCAACAGTAACACAATACATCTCGTTTTAAATAAATAATCGATTGCCCTTGCAAATTAAATCATTATAAAATAAATCAGACTAATTTTGTTATTTAACATGTTAATCTCAAGTCAACGTTTGTCCTTTACAAACCTATTGTTTAAAATAAAACAATAATTTGACTATAACCCAAATGTTCAATTTCACAATTATATTTAAATTAAATCAATAATTGACCTTTTGACATCCGAATTTAAATTCCACAATTAAATTTTAATTATGCATTCTCTAAATCAAAAATTTAACTTCTCAATTAAACTTAATCATGCTAATAGAAAATCAATAATTTCCTAAACATGTTAATTTAATTTTAAATCAACCACATAATATACAAAATTATAAAAAAGCATAATATATATAAATATAATATTTTAATATTATAGATTATAATACAAAATATTATTAAATAATAATTTAATATTATAATAACAATATATAAAATATTATTATTATATATAAATTTCATTTTAATTTCTATTATTTTAAACACACCCTTTTGCCTCGGGCCACGTGCCAGATCCAAGGTCATGGGCGACTGCCTCAGATTGCGAGCCGCATGGTTTAGGGTTAGGGTTGGGCCGCATTTTATCCCCAGCCGCACGCAGATTACACAATCTGTGGTTTTGGCCGCGGTTTTTCCCACAGGGCGGCGCTGTGTTTTCTTTGACTGTGTGGTTTCCTTTACACATCGGCGGGGGGTTTTGTTTTAGGGCCGAGTGGCGGCAACGCCGACGCCGGCAGCGGTGACTGCGCAAAGCACAGTCGTCCACCCTTGCGGGTGGCGCGGCTGTGCCTTGCACAGCCGACCACCAGTGGCGGTGGCGACTGCACCGACCGCGGGGTTAAGGGAGTGGGGATGGGCACGCTGGGCGTGGCTCCCTCCACCCGCCTCCATGGGAGGTGCGGTGGGGGTTGAGCCCCCAGCCCCCCCAAAATAATTTTTATTTTTATTTATTTTTAATATTTTCCCCACTTACAGATTTTTAGAAATCCGCGATTCAACCTAGGGTCAAATTTCTTAAAACAAATTGCTTTTCTTCATTTAAAACAACAATTTTAAATATAAAATATAAACATATCTTTATATTTGCATATATATATACCCATTTTATATTTTCAAAGGGGATCTATAAAATAAATTGAGAAAACCATACCAGAATTATCTAATTCAGTCAAGAACACAAATTTATTTTCTTGAAGAAATATTTTTCCATTGAAGAGATTTTAGCAATAAATTTAGAATTCGACCTAGGTTTTCTAATTGCAATCCACAACCAAAATTTAAATGATTTCCAAAGCATATTCAAACTATATTATTTTTCAAAATGAAACTATTTAATTGAATGAACCTGATTTCAGAAGTTTGAGAGGAGATCCAAACGATGCTCAGCCTCTTCCATGATTCCCCCTTCAGTTCAACAAATTTCAGCACTCCAATCCAAAACCCACAAAAATGAAATACTTTTCCTCACACAAATTCCATCTTTTCCAAAAACTCCAAGATCCAAAAATGGAGACCAGAAATTCAATAATGATCCAATTCCAAAAATATCCCCAAAAATATCTCATTCAACAACTGCAATCAATTTTAGAAAACAGAAATGCAAAATATCCTAATTTTCCAATTTTTGAATTCAAACTTTCAAATTGACTTTTAATTTCATTTTCTAATTTTTTTCAATTTTGAATTCCAATTTTCACAATTGACTTTCAATTCAATTTTCAATTTCAACAAATATGCAATAATTTCCAAAAATGAATTTTCTTAACTCAAATTAACTAATTTAATTAATTCAATAAAATAAATCTAATCCAAGATTAAATTATTTTATTAATTAAATTAAATTAACTTAATAACTTTAAATAACATTTTCCACATAATAACCAATTAATTCAATCAACAACTTAAATGCTAAAACCCATTTAATTCCTTTTTCTAACTTGCAATTAAGTACGAAAAGAGGGCACAAGAATCAAAACAACACAACTTGACAAGCAACTGACGATAAACAAGGACTAGGGTGACGACCTGACATGAAAACCTAGCTACTATCTCCCAATCGAATACCGTTGGGTATTGAACACGCTCTCACCTGTGAAACCAGGTGGAGTCGATGTCCTGTACCTGTCAACCTGCAAGTCAAGTAACAACAACATATAGTATAAACAACATAAAATACATACCGTGAAGAGGTAATCCTAGAATCGTAGGGTGCTCGCAAGCGAGTGATGTGATTCGTCCCCTTCACCAATACAATATCACTGACTGACGAATCTAACATCATTAATATAATCAATAGCATAAACATCATTAATTCAATTATCCACTATGTTAATCCAAAGCATGACATAATGATAACCTCAAAAATCTACACCATCACACCAAAATATAACATTTGCATAACTTTACAAATAACGATCAAATAACAACCGAGTTCTAAGTCAAAACACTTAACAGAAAATAAGGCCTAACCAAATAGAACACTGTTCAGTCAAGTGAGCAAAACAGAGGGGTCTTACACTTACTCCTTCATATTCAAATTTTTACTATTGATCCTCCTCATAAGAAGGGAGATCATAAATTGTGATCCCTTTTAAAAAATTAAGGTATTATATATTATTTTCATATAGACAATAATTTAATTGCATCTTTATTTAATAAATTAGTGCAAGTTGTGTAAATTTTCTTCTCTAAGCTTGCCTAATATTCCTTCACTTTTAGTAATGTATGCAAATCAACCACCATAATAGTTGTTCTTTCCCATCAACATAAGACATCAACTATAATCCGGCACAACTAGTGACCTTAGGTACTTCCACCCTCTCCATGCCTTAATTTGCATTACCTTTTTGTTCCTCATCCTCCATCATTTCCTTATGAGGGATTCCTTTCTTAAATTAAGAACCCCTAGAGATTAATTCTTTGGTTTAGAATTATTCCACCAAGACACTTTCCATTCTTACATCTTTTTTGCATAAAACTTAGTAGAAAATATTTTACCCCATAAAAATTTCAACACTTGAAAGCCTTGTTTTTAGAATCAAGCGAGTTCACTCATTTAATATTCCATGGATATAAGAAAATCTCATCTTCAAAACCGTTAGAAAATATATTTCAACCAATATACACATGTAGTATGACTAAACTTTAGTGTATTAGTGGACATATAAATAAATGCTTGTAGCATGTTACTTATACTATCCAACAAGGAAGGTATCCAAAAATGTATGAGTAAATCACTTAACATATATTCAAACATGAGAAATATTGAAATTTTTAAAGAGGATGTTGAATCCTTGATACCAAGACTTAAAAAGGAAGGGATTTATTAAATGGACTAAACCCATAACCCATTAGTTAGTATATCCTCTTTATCCTCAAAAGAGACATATAATAATAATAATAATAAAGGGGTTTTGTAAGAAATGGCTTGCAATTAGATGAGACCAATTGATGTAGCTCTAAAAGACTCGATTGGATAAATTATTAAAGATGCATATTAAATCCCTTTTGTAATAATTCTCTATATCCTCAATAACATTCTCAATTAGACTCAAGTACAATGTCTCAACCACCAAGAAAGACTTGTACTTTGTACCCTTATTTGACCTAATATATATATAGAAGTAGAAGAGGGAAAAATCCCACATAATGCCTCAAGGACACTAGAAAACCTATTCCCATCAACAAAAATAAAAAAAGAACATTTAAATTTGTTTCCCATCATGAATGACTTCTTCCATTACACTTGAGCATGCATGCTAGTAATCCTTCCCATTCCATCCTTGTAGGAGATGTTAAGATCTACTTTGCTTGCTTAAACTTCAATGATAACATGCAATTTAGACACTTCAACATTAGGGATAGCCATTACTCCACATTTTAAATAATTACCATAGTTAATCAACAACTAATTTAAATTTAAGAGTGGAGATTGAAAAATATGCTAAATTCAATATATAATTAAATAAATTCAAATTTGTATTTATATAGATATCTATTCTAAAAATAAAAAAATGATGTTGAAGATGTTAAAAATTTATGCACCTTAATACAAAAGTTTTAAGACCCAATATAATATGCCTCAAAAGCTATAAATTCACAATACTTTGCTTTAGTTCATATATATGCTTGTGAACCTAATTTGTGCTCTTATAAAACTTCATTGGTATACGCACATAAATGAACTATCATGGTTTTGATACATGAAACACAAGTCATACACTAACAATAACATATAGATATTAAGAATTAAATTAAATATTTATTATACTCATTTCACAAGAATACGCGAACTTCATGCAGAGGTCGGCGAACGAACAACAGCTATGCATTAAGTTTTCAACACATCTGAATGATCGTCGGAAAGTCTACACCGTCGATGACAAAATGAATTTGGTGAAGCTCAAAATAAAATGCAGCACCGCAACCGCCCATCAACGAAACTGACGCGGTGAACGGCCATGCAAAAGAATAAGTTCATATTTGCATGAAAAACACAAACCTGCTGGTGATTTAAAGGTCTATTGGCATTGGAGTTTCATTTGACATTGGACAACAGCAGCAGCTAAAGATCATCAAGAGGTTCAACAGCTAAAGATCATGGGTAGAAGAAAGCTGGAGGTCACTTACAGAATCGACAAACTCAAACGAGAGAAGACATTTCGCGATAGAAAAGCGGGTATCTTCAAGAAAAATTCCCAGATTTCTGTGCTGTGCTCTTCAAAAGTGTTTATGAAAATTGAATCCGAAAACGGTGAAGTATTCGAATTTAAAAAGGATCGAAATGCACCTCCTATTTTGACGTCGTTTGCTCAACACCCATCTCAAGACAGAGATAAGGAGGTTCTCTCCTTGGAAGGTGTATTTCCTCCTGAACTCCCTCGCATGGAAGATCCAAATGCAGCGTCATTAGCTCAAGATTTGTTTACTGACCCCCCTCACTTGGAAGTGGACAGAGATAAGGAGATTCTCTCCCTGGAAGATATATTTCATGAGCTCCCTGGCATGTATGTGGAGAGAGATAAAGATCCATCCTCCATTGATTTAGATTTTAACATAGGTGACTTTCCAACTTTTGAGTGCTGTTTTTGTTCACAGGATATTGAGTCATGCTCATGCATGAGTCTGCAATAAGCGACAGACAATTATGTATAGAGATAGCACTTCTTTTGTGAGTTGTCCTCCAAAAATCGAGATATATAAAATCTTTTTTGTAATATCTATAATTGATTTGTGTATCCGTTTATGTTTCTTTCGATTTATGCCAATTTATACAGTGCCTGTCAAGTATGTTTATGTTTCTTTGAATTTATATAGTATCTTTCAAGTATGTTTGTGTTTCTTTTTCTTGCTTCTTCATGCCCTTTCAACTGAATCAATGAATTTATATAGTCTCTCAAGCATATGGAATTCATTTGTGTTGGCATAGGGCAAGCTATTTCATAAAGGAAGTCCTTTTTATTGGTACATGCAAATACACTCCTTATGGAACACCAAGCGTAAACGAAAGCATTATTGATTTAATTGTTATTGACTGTCTATTGTTAGTTGATGATTGTAATTTCTCTAGAAGCGAAACCCATCGATCTAGAGGACATTCCTCCTATGTACAGATTGCAATGAAGGCACAATCTTTAATAGTTACTGTTGAAGTTTTTCAAACAGAGGCTGCATTGTGAAGCAAAGATGACCTGGATGTGGGGAACCAGAGGTTTGGTCTTCCATAAAACTAGAGTTACCTTGATACTGTCCCATTCTTTGTAAATTTAGAGAACATGTTTTTTGTATGGTTGTTCATGTGCAAGATTTTCATCCCTGCCTGCTATTTCTTAATGCTCTATTTGTCTTCAATGTTTGAAAATGTGTCGTTTGGCATTTTTATGTCTGTCCCTGAGGGTTCTTCTTCAATCATTCTGCTTGCCACATGCAAATATAAGGAATACATGCATAAAGATACATAACAAAAAGGGAATAGTTAAGGTAAAATGAAAAACAAAAGTGGTAATGCATGGACCATTAGGTCAGGTGTAACTAAGCATTTGTATCAAGAAAGAAAAGGAGAAATAAGAAAATTCTTTTAAGTGGGCGAAGGTAAGGATGTGATCAAATATCAAAGGTAAAATAAGAATGTGGAAAATATTAAACAAAATATGATCAATAATCAAAAGACTAAGTTGTAAATGTAATAAGATAGTAAAAGAAAAAATTAAATCAAATATGCATGTGTATGTATCTCTGAATAAACTTTAAAGGGTCATCATTGTCCCCAAAAAATCCTCATATTTCACTTCATTCATTTTCATGAAATTGTTCTATTTTACTTATTTATACACACAAATGTGTGTACATGTGTATATATCAATGAAAAATCTTTAAAGGATCATACTAATTTAAAGAGCCATTATCGTCTCAAGAAAATTCCTCATATTTCACTTCATTCATTTTTATGAGATTGTTCTTCTTTACTTATTTCTTCAATTGCATGCATTAAATCTTTAAAATCTTTCATGCTTGACACAAACACATGATCAATTAGTGTCACATAGGTACATCTTTCATTACACAAATTTATTGCATCTTTAATTTTTACTATGGAAGAATGATAGGCATTTGATGCACCCCAACTTCTTGCCTCGGTAACCAAGTAGTCTTTTGGGAATGAAAATATGATTTTTTACTACTTTTGTCTTTATTCCTTTCCTTTTCTCATGGTTGATGTGCTTTTTGATAAAAAAAAGAAATTATTGAAATATAATCGTAAATATGTCATCAAATTGTGAGGAAATTTACATTAAATTAGAAGTTAGAATTTCTCCATAGTTAGTGGGTAGAAGTTAAGGTGTTGTAGCCATTTCATGAAGAATAGAATAATTGTTTGAGTTAAGTGTTGTTAAAGAAGATAGAAGAAGAGGTTCACCTAAAGATAATGAAAGTGAAGAAGAATATAATCTAGATCAAGTGAATATGTTGAAGGCTATTTCAAGCATTAGTAAGAAATATAGATTTCATATTTCTATTTATTCAATTAGTTTTATTCTTGATTAATTGGTAGATTGGTTGACTAAAATATATAAATAATTTAAGTATGACTAAATCTTAGATCCCAAAAAAGTGAAGTGTGCTACAACAAAATTGAAATATAATGTTGCATTATGGTGGAAAGAAGTATAATTAGAGAGGAATATGTGAGGAAACAAAAAAAATGAAAGATGGGATAGGATGATATTAAAGATGAAACCTATGTTTATTCCTATAGCTTATCAATTAGATTTGTTAAATAAATTATAGAATTTGAAACAAGGAAACATTTAAATATATATGATTTTATTAAAGATTTATATAAGTTTATAATTAGGATTATGTATCATGAATTTAATGAAGAAATGGTGGATATATATATTAATGGATTAAGAAGATCTATTTAAGAGGAATTGAGTATAATAAAATATATTTTACTAAAAAATAATATCAAATTTTCTTAAAGATAGAGGATAAGTTGAATAATTTTTTTTAGATGAATGTAATTTGTAGAAGAAGCATATAAATTTAGCTTAAAGGTAGAGGATAAATTGAATGAGATTTTAGATGAATAAAAAATAGGTAAAGATGAAGATGAAAAATATTTCATGGAGGAACATAACTCTATTGTACCTAATCTTAAGTGTGGGTGATAAAAATAATATATTTTATATTATTATTACTTAGATATATTAGAAGTTAAATATTCATCTTGAAGATGAACTAAATAGTCATATAATTTTAATAAATATGTTCTTTTTAAAATATTTTGAAGCTAATGAGAATTAAAATTTACTCTTCCATATTAAATTAAGTAATATTCCATTTCCTAGTCTAACAAAGGTATTAGAGACATGGTAAATTTTTATTCAAAATTAAAATTTATTTTCTACACCTTTCATTCCTCTAATTATTTATATTTGAAACCCCCATTTGATCATTGATTTTCGTAATCATTCCTTCCCTTTTCCCTAAATATTCATTCTCTCCATTAACTTGTAACAAAATGATTATCAACAGCAAAATATTTTAATTTAATAGTAGAACATGAATAAAAGCCAAAGTGGAATAAAAGGTCAAATAGGGAAAATCAAAATATTGTATGGGAAAAATTATCAACGAATCTATATTGTTTGAAGCAGCCTCCATCTAGCCAAGTGATCAATTCCCTATAGATTTATTTTCTTCATTTGTCATTAAATTTCTTTCAATATTTTGTTTTAAAAATCATATAATTTCAACAATTGTCTTTGAAAAGGATATAAGTTGAATAGAAATCATCTTCAAATCAATATCATTTTCAAGCCATAAATACATTCAATTGCATGCATAGTCGATATAATTATAATAAGGAAAGATAACTAGTAGAATGATTTAGATAGTTTTAAAAATACTCATATTTTCAATTATTTACAATGTGAAATTTGTGGTGGAGATCAAAAACCCACTAAACCTTAAGAGATAAATCTAATGCAAATATGGAGACAAAATAATTTAAAAGAATTTTTCTTGTCATAAACATTTAGTGGTGGTCAAGCATTTATCATAGTTGATAATGTAAAGTTCACCACATGAGATACATAAAAAGTAAAGGATTTGTAGGATTCTAAAAACAAGAATAATATTATAATTATAATAAATTTATTTAATCTTATGTTTAAAGATAGTATGTATTAATTTTGGCATACAAATTTTAGGTAATCAAACATGATATTAATACTACTAGTATAAGAGTTTTAAATGTTTATATTATAGCTTTTATACAATCCCCTCTTCCAAAATTTTAGACCTATCTAATGTATATATGGTAGTTCAAAATTGAATGATATATAGAGTGATGATTATAATAGATCATTCTCACATTTGGAGAGAATATTCTATAGTGAGGTTTGTGATACAATTGGATTTTCAAGAGTGGAAGTTAACCATCCATAAATATACTTTGAAGTTTTCCATCTTCTAAAGTAGAACTCATATTAGTAGCTAACACTTAAAGTCATAATATCAATCTCCAATTAAATCCAAGTTCTTTTTTGCACTATATTAGAGTAGCAACATCTATCATAAGTTAAATACTTATAATAAAAATGGCTAGGAAATCACTACTTAAATTTTCAAAGGAAGTGTTAGAAGCATGAGGTAATGCATAAAATCAAGTGAATGTATAACCACTAAATATTTTTGGGAAAACTAGCAGGAAACATATCCTCATGAAAATAAGTGAAATGTGTATTTTAATAATCCTTAGATGAAAGAATCACCATAATTTGAACTACAAGGTGTCACAAATCCATTGTGTGAAGAATTATATTATAGATTAGTAACATCATCTTCTTATTAGATATTTGATCATAAGCATCAACATGACTTGATAAGGAGGAGGTATTTTTCTTATTCTACTATATTATGATATTTCTATTGTATATAACTATGTAGTTTTTAAGAATCTCATGATTACACATTTTTGTATATAAGAAAAACCCTAGCCATGTGTGTGGGTTCTCCTAGTACAAACAACAACGGTGCTGCCCTAAGGACTGTGATGGGGGATGGAGGATAGTCTGCAGGTGTGGTTGTGAATGGAAAATCCTATCGACCTCCTAGCATGAAATGGGGCGCGCGAAGCATGGATTCTAGTGAAGGTTGAAGATGGTATGACCTCCATTTAGGGGCTTTTCTGGAGCCTTTGCCTTTGCCTCAAACTAGTGTCTTTTCATCATAGGTCCCGGATCCCTTGGCTGTGAAATCTAATGGGGTTTCCTTTGGTGTTGCATCTACCATTTACAAAAATAAATCAAACCCCTATCATGAGTGCACGAATTTTTGTCATGTGCACACTCAGAATGTTATCCCTAGCTTGCCCCATCACACAACTCCTCCTACCTCGATCCCTTTACCAAATCAGGGTAATGGCTCTCATCTTGGAAGCCCTCGTCTTTCCTTTGGGGACTTTGAGGTGGTCTTCTCTGATGTGCATGTGGATTTTTTCTTGACTGATGACTGTATCAATGCGATGACTGGGGATTTTGGTAGGCTTTCTGTGGTGATGCAGTGCATGCATAAGCATCTATTGGTTACTTCCATCCTTGAATGGACTAAGTGCATGTGGAGTAATCTCTCAACCCCTATTGTTGAATCTCTAGATTTTGTTTTTTTCTGATTACCTAAGTTTTCTTTGTAGAGGATTGCAACTTTGTTTTACAGAATGAGCCATGGTTCTTTGGGCATTCAAGCCTCTTTATTTCCCCATGGTCGCCTTTCTTTAATCTAGCCACTGCCAAGATCACTTCCATTCCTATCTGGATTCGACTATACAATCTTCCTTTGGTTCTATGCAACGTGGATCTTCTCAGCACTTAGTTTAACTAGGTGGGATCCTTTGTCAAGATTGATCTTGACACAGTGGCTTCAAACCGACATTTTTATAGGGTTTGTACTATGGTGGACATTTCTAAACCTCTAACTCATTCTATCATGATTCATTCCTCACATGGTATATGGACTCAATTTCAAAATTATGAGGGTTTACCATTTTGTTGCAACCAGTTGAGTCATAGAACTGATGCTTGCCCTCTTCAACGTTCGGCTGGGGCTAGGAATGTGTGCTTGAAAAAGTGGGTTAAGAAGGATGGCACTCTAGATACTAAGTTTATTTGGTAGAATCATGGAAATTTTTTTGAGAATTCTCTTACATCTGATTTGGATCATGTTCAACCTCCGGCTCCCTCGTCCCCTCTGCATGCTCCTATTCTTGATTGTTCCCCTGTTTCCCCTTTGGAGATAAAGGATGAGGGTTCTGAATTGGATGGAACTTTTCCTTTCATGGATGACTTGGAAGATCAAAACCAGGCTTATTTGGATGATTTTCCTCTGGCTCCACCTCAAAAGCTGGGGATCTCTCAATCTGATACTAGTAAATCTAAACTTGATTATGGATCCAAATGTAAGGCTGGTAGGAAATCTAATGCAGAGAAGCTTCATAGAGAAGGAATGGAAGCCATGGAGGCCGGATCCCAGCAGACTCTGGAAGCCATTCTCTTCAAAAAATTTGAAGGGCTTAAGCTCTGGTTGTGGGATTTTCGCTATTTCTCTCTATCTCCATGATTGTCATTGTATTTTGGTTGTTGACTAAAATTTGTCTCAACTCTTGGCTTCTTTGTAGGCTTCTTCCATCTTCTATCTATTTCTTCTTTCCTAGGATCCTTATTTTCTAAGAGGCATAATTCTGTAACATTCTCTTTTATTTTAATAAAGGGAGTGGTCCCCTTAACCCACAGATTACTGATAAAAAATATTAAAATATATAGTTTTTAAGTCAAATTTATTGACCTATATTTCATCAGTAGTGGTTAACATGAACCCATCTCTCATAAGGAAATTTATGCTTCACTTAATACCCATTTAATCTAGGTGATGCTCAAAGTGGTGAAGTATCTAAGATGTGACCAATAATGAAGTAAAAATTTAGGCTCTTATCTATAGTCAATAAATCAATATTTTTTGTAATTACAAAAAAAATAGAAATAGAATTTGATTCGATGATAATTATTATAGTGAATAAACTGTATGCCCTTTCAATTTCACACTACACAATTTTCCCTCTTTAATCCCATGATATAATGTTTTTTTCAAATATAAAAATTTGGCATCAAATTATCATTTATATCTAGTATTTTTTAAATAATTTTGGCATTCTAAGTCCATTTTTCTCGAATGGGATCACTATGCATGTAAATCCACGTGTCATGTAGTATCCCACAAAAAATGTGATTCTAGTTGTTGTTGCAACATTATCTTCCCACAAATATTCTAGAAGTAACATTTTTGCATGATAGTCACATTCAACAAGATGACTTAATATTTAGAAAAAAGGGAAGAAAAAGAAGGAAAACTTGATTTTTTATTGTATTCTCACATACATTCATGATCATTCTTTCATATTGAAATTTTTAATTCCTTGAAGAAGCTCTTATATTTTAAATGAACAAGAATCCCTCTCACATATTGCATGTCATTTCTTCAAGATGGGATGAAATAAGGCAACATTGTGGAAGATTGTGTATCTCTCATAGGGATCTTTGACAACTTCCAATTGATCATAGTCCATTTTTTGTTTCCTTCATGTTGTACATAATTTATTTGTGCTAGCATTCAGATATATTAGGTGTTAGCAAAAAAAAATTAAGATCATTTTATATCTCTAGCATATTACTTTGTTTCAAAGAAATCTCTTTTATTATATCTTCCAATATTATCCAAATCTTGCATGTTCATGGAGGTATAAATACTAAAATGAGGGTTTGACTGAGGCAAGCCCCTAAATATCCCAACCAAACATTTTCTCCTTTCTTTCTTCGTGTACAAGTTTTACAAGTTGGAAAGAAACAACTATCACAATGATATCCTTTGTCTTTAAACTAATTTTATTATATTATTTTGGTTTAAGCTAAGTTATAATGCATTATTCTTTAAATTCTATTATTTTTAATATTTCTTGTATAGAGTGATCTCTTGATATCTATTTTATACGTGTAGGCACTAATTACAAGACATTTTAGGATTTCCTTTCTATTTCCATATTGGATGATCACATGGTGTGATTAAATTCACACTACATTCTTCTATCCATTTATAAGGCTCTCAAAAGGTCACAAAATTGCCTCTAATACATGTACATTTTATTCCTATTGATATCAACTTGTAATTATAATTACAAAGAGATATTTTCATTAGTTCATTATCACTATGTATGTTTATGCTATATTAAAATTTAAACATTTAATTTTTCCAATTATAATAATTTCATAAGAGGGATTGACCAAATATGTTGAAGAATCCAAATCATCCTAATGTCAGTGTAGATCATTGACTCTCAAGGTAACTTTATTCTTTCATTAGAATCATTTTTTCTACACTAAAATTACTAGTGTGATTAAAAAAAAAAATCTTTTAATTATGAAATAAAAGAATTCTTTCAAAATTCTAGCCTCTTCTAGATAAGTTATAAATGTACATATTATAAATTATAGGCTCTTCTAGATAAGTATTTGGGTTTTGAGTGTTGAGGCGTGCAATTGGAAGGTCCTACAATGGCAGAGTAACGATAGGTTTACAGTAAGTGGAAGAGATAGTGGTCCTTGGCATCATAGATTTGTAAGGCCTAATTGGAAGCCTCTTAGATTGGGGAGGTATTTGGACACATGTGTCATTTGGTTTTCAATTTGGGTGTGAACGCTTTTGTCCCAACATATGGTGGGCATAACCCATTTGGAAATATAGGCGGAGATGTTAGGGGAGGTCCAGTCATTCCAAAGGCGAAAGCTGGTTCTAGAGGAGAGTCTTTGGAAATATACCAAAATGAGGATCATATGGAAGTATTTAAATAATTTATTCATGATCAGAAGGTGTTGTTTTATCCTAGGTAACAAATTAGGGCATTTTCTGAGTAGTTTAGGTCAAATACGAGCCGTTAAAAGAGATAGATAAATCAGGCATCATTTGAGTTGAAAAGTGAAGACAAAGAAAGAAAATAGGGTTTTTAGAAACATGATTTTAACTATTAGGCTAGCAAGGGTTTCTTGAATAAATAAGGAGGGTTGGGTTCACCACATCAAGATTCCAAATAGAAAGAACAAGTGCATTAGGATAAAGTTTGGTTTAACCACAATTCGCCTAGTCCATCAATGTAGTATTTTCAGCGTCATGTTTGATCTACAAGATATAGGAGGCTTCCCAATAGTCTGATATGAGAAGTTCAAAGCCCGTTTGACATTTGGGAAGATGGCAGTCAATGATCGGTTGGGACACTTCCCCATGGAAATGGTGATGTTCTAAATAGTCATGTGCAGAACCTTAGTGAGCCGACTGGTAGGAAACCACATAAAACTGTACATATTGTATCTAGGGTTTTCACTCAAAATGACGTGGATTTGTGTTTTCAAGCTCATAGAGGAGCTTCCTTGAATCCAAAGAACTCAGATGCTTCTCATTCATAGAATAATGGTGTAGATCTCGGAGGTCGGCAAGTGGATGGAAAAGAGAAAGTTTCCACACCAACTCAAGGGAAAGGCATGAATGAGACACAAGCAACTAACAAGCAGGCTCAAAAGAAATCCAAGAGGAGAAATGCATATCGGAGATGAAGAAGGATGAAGCAAAGGGAAAAGAAATAAATACTAGTCACGGTCTCTTCGGATCATAGCATTGAGAATGTAAATTCAAGCCTATTCAAAGCAGTTTTGTTAATCTTTTTCTCTTAGAGGAGTTCTTGAATGTGTAGGTGTCAAATTTGTGTTACACGATATTGGTTTGTAGGTTTTGGAAGCTCAATTTAGATATACAAGAATTATGTAAGATTTTTTTTTGGTGAATGGGCTAGGGTTAACCAAATTTTCTACTTAGATAGGTCCAAGGGAATCTTCATTGTTATCTTTAAAGATAAGCCTTATAGAGATGTCATTTATAAAGTTAAATCCTAGATATATAATGGGTCTGGTATGTTACTCCAACCCTAGAGTCCAAATTTTAAGGCCTCATGATCTTGTAATTAAGTTCATTTGATTTTGTATAGAGACAACACTTCTTTTGTGAGTTGTCCTCCACAAATCGAGATATATCAATCTTTTTTGTAATATCTATAATTTATTTGTGTATCCATTTATGTTTCTTTCGATTTATACCAATTTATACAGTGCATGTCAAGTATGTTTATGTTTCTTTGAATTTTTATAGTATCTTTCAAGTATGTTTGTGTTTCTTTTTCTTTCTTCTTCATGCCCTTTCAATTGAATCAATGAATTTATATAGTCTCTCAAGCATATGGTTTTCATTTGTGTTGGCATAGGGCAACCTATTTCATAAAGGAAGTCCTTTTTGTTGATACATGCAAATACACTCCTTATGGAACACCAAGCATAAATGAAAGCATTATTGATTTAATTGTTATTGACTATTTATTGTTAATTGATGATTGTAATTTCTTTAGAAGTGAAACCCATTGATCTAGAGAACATTCCTCCTATGTACATATTGCATTGAAGGCTTAATATTTCAAGGTTAGTGTTGAAGTTTTTCAAATAGAGGTTGCAATGTGAAGAAAAGATGACTTGGATGTGGGAAACCAAAGGTTTGGTCTTCCATAAAACTACAACTATCTTGATACTATCCCATTCTTTGTAAATTTAGAGAACATGTTTTTCGTATGGTTGTTCATGTGCAATATTTTCATCTCTGCTTGCTATTACTTAATTCTCTTGAAGACAAATAACATATACATATAGTTTTTTATTTTTATTTTTTTATTACACTACAAGAATCGGGTAGCACGACCCCCTATAAACTGTAGTGCGCCTAGTAAAAAAATTTGACGTGACTGGCGGTGCTAGCGAGACACGCCCTCCAATACCACGGGGGTGGGGGATACTAGACCTCAGGACCAACCTCCTACAACAAGAAAGATTTAGCCAACCGAGCTAGGGCCCCAACCCCTTATACACACATAGCTTCAATGCTAATGCAAATGATGATTTTTTCAATGTCATCAAACCCATGGCTTCATCACTAGAGAGAGCTTTACTTTCCTTTCTTCCATATTGTCTTGTTATCCATTCACATGTGTTACTTTTGTATCATGTTTCCATTGAAAAGAAGTGTGTAGGTAAAAAAATTAAAAGAAATTACCTCTATTTATTTTCAATGTTTGAAAATCTGTCGTTTGGCATTTTATGTCTAACCCCGAGGGTTCTTCTTCAATCATAAGGAACACATGCATAAAGATACATAACAAATAGGGAATAATGAGAAACAAAAGTGGTAATACATGGACCATTAGGTCACGTGTAACTAAGGATAGGAGCAATTGTCTGAAGAAAGAAAAAGAGAAATAAGAAAATTCTTCTAAGTGTGCGTACATGTATGTATATCAGTGAACAAGTTTTAAAGGATCAACATCTCAAGAAAAAAATTCATATTTCATTTCATTCATTTTTATGAGAATGTTGTTTTTCACTTATTTCTTTAATTTCATGTCTTGCGTCTTTAAAATCTTTCATGCTTGACACAAACACATGATCAACTAGTGTCATATTAAATACTTCTTTCATTACACAAATTTATTACATATTTAATTTTTTTGTGGAGGAATGATTGGCATTGGATGCACCGGGCAACTTCTTACTTCAAGGTAGTCAAGTAGTCTTTTGGGAATGAAACTATGTTTTCTACTACTTTTGTTGTCTTTATTCCTTTCCTTTTATCATGGTTGATTTATTTTTTTGATAAAAAAAATTCATTGAAATATCATCATAAACATGTCATCAAATTGTGAGGAAATTTACAATAAATTAGAAGCTAGAGTTTCTCCTTAGTTAGTGGGTAGAGGTTAAGTTGTTGTAACCATTTCATGAAGAATAAAATAATTATTTGAGTTGAATGTTGTTAAAGAAGATAGAAGAAGAGGTTGGCCTAAAGTGTAATGCCCCGCCACATAACCCTAGAGGAAGTTGCAATAAACTACACAAACAAACAATTTTTTTATTTATTTAAAGTATAATAAACATGTAAGTTCACTTCCTAATGCCGACAACCTCTAAGGCTATGATATTGAGGTTACTTTTAAACCCATATATACACCATAAATACATCCAAATAATTTTAACTACTTAAGGAATTAAATGCTCATACATTCCATACATGTAAATAGCATCATAACAATAAGAAATGATGCAAGGTTCCATATAACATTAACTTAACAAATAATACTGCATCACTCATTCCTTGAATGAGATAGTACATACAAATATGTTTACACAATACAATAAACCACCTTGAATATAACTAAGGGGTAATAAATACATGATCCAACTAAAATGATTAGAAAGCATGAATAATATAAACTAGAAACCATGAGCTCTCCAACTAGAAATCTCACCATCATGATCTGCAAATCAAAGGGGACCCAATGGCATAGGGTGCACGCTCCTCCCAACCAAGTGGTACTTGAAGACCCACCCCCCTGCTAGGAGATAGTAACAAGAATATGTAAGTCCCCACTTCGTGTGTGATTGATACAACCCTAGTTTGTTATATGTCTCTTTGAATAGATGGTGAGTTGTGATGTGAGAAATAAATAGTGTGGTTATGTGGAAATATTCTTGTATTTCATTTTGACATTTTGTTTCATTTTCATTACCATGAGTGTGTTAGGCATGTATGTAAATCAGGGAATACAATTGAAATGTTAAATTGAATTGTTGTAAGGTCAAATCTTGGGATATTTAACTAGCAAACAAATGTGATGTATGATTGTTTCTAATGATTGCATTGGTAAGGTGCATGAAATTCAGGGTACTAGTATGAGAAGGGAAAACTAATGAAAGAAAATGGAAAGATATCCCCTTGTGGTTATGTATTTGGTTTCTTTTTGGGCTTAGAAGGAAATAGAGTTAATGTGTTGGTAGACTAGGGTGTGAGGGTGGATATTAAATGGCTAAGTTATTTATTTGTTTTGTGAGGGTGTGTAATTGTATCATGTGAGGTGTAAGTGGGGGTTACGGTTTAGGAACCCTTAACCAAGTGTGAAAGTCGTATGGATTCTTGTGTGGATTTTAAAAACATATTATTGAGGCAGTTTCCTTGGTTTTTGAACAAGAATAGACCCCTAGGACCTATACCTATGGGTTTGGAACCTTTTTCACATGTGAACTTGTACTTGGAGTGTGAAAAGACTCCTCAAAAGTCCACATTCATGAATGTGGAGAATTCAAAAAGTGTTGAGGCTTGGGAAGAGTGACTTGTCACTCGCAACCTCCTACTCCCCAAAAAAATTTGGAATTGGCACAAGACTCACATATGTGTGAGCACTTGTGGGATAAATTATAGGTTTGGAGGATTCCTATATACCTCAAGAAGATGGAATATTTGGCCATTGCCCACTTCTCCTCTTGGAGAAGTTGAGTGAAAATGGTAGAAATAATGAGAAAAGGAGAGTAGTCCATCTCTATGAAAGATAGGGAGGGAGATGGCTTGGTTGGAGAGGAAATATGGATGCAATATTTCAGCCCCTTCATCTAAAAGAAAAGATAAGTTCTTCCCTTTCCATTTTCCTTGTTTGTTGGTTGTAAGGAGGTGACCTATTGTATGGATTATGTTTGAAAACAAAAAGTAGAGAACCTAGATGCATATAAATTGTGCTATGTTAGTTTTTGTCCCTTTGTAAAAAATGAGATAAGACTCCACTCATCATTGTGGGGCTAAAAGAATTCCTTGCTTGGGGGTATGGCCAGAGCCCATGAGGCTCTATGATGCCATTACTATAGGGTGGAGAGAAATCCTTAACCAGTTGTATGTCATGCATTGGATTCTCTTGAATTTGGTTGTAATGTGAAAATCTAGTGTTTGATGGAACATGAAAGAGAATGCAAGCAAGATTTGTTCATTCATGTGTGTCACCCATCGTGTGAAAGTTAGAATTTTCTTGCAGAGTGAAAGGATGAAAAGAGAAACCTAAGCACATGAGCATGCATATTAGTTATTTTCCTCATTGCTATGAAAGTTAGTAACTTCTCAAATAGGTGGTGTGTTGAATTTTTTTTCTGGAAAGATGGAAATCCAAAATTTTATTTAGATGGGAGTTCCTTTTTTTTACGAGAAACCAAGTTTGATAATAGTATTAAGCTCAACAGTTCATGTTGTCTCCATTTCCTATAAATTGTATTTTGTGTAGTCTATATTTTTCTTTCCTCTAGAAATAAAGGCTGAGAATAAATAATCACACCCTTGGTAATGTTTAGAATGAAAGGAGCTAGGAGGTAAGCTAGAAATAAGTGTTTTAGCGATTTGCATACTCTAATGTTGATTAAAAAAAATAGGATTTAAAAATCAAGATTACATTTTATATTGCAAATAATGAAAGTAGTTGTCACAATAATCATGCAATAAGCATATCAATGATTGTTAAGCCCTCAAATTAAAAAAATAAATAAAAGAGTGATTCTTTTTAGGTAAGGATCATTGTATTTCCAATCAGATCTAGGTGGCAAGGGTCTAGCATAGATCACCATTGCAATAGCTATCCAAATACAAAATATAATTATTTTCAAAGTTGGTTGTTTTCTTTCATTTTCCTTCATCCACCCCTCTCTACACCTTAATAATTTCATTGGCAACAATTTTCTAGACAGTTAACAGCAACAAAAAATACTTGTATGTTCTCCAATGGTTTTCATCCACCCATGCTCTCCATTCCTCCTCAACGTGGTGCATCAACTAGAAGATAAGTTGTTACCATTTCATTGTATCATTCCACAAGAGTGCCACATAGGGAAATAGAGCATACAAATAAAGCGAACCAAAAAGAAAAGAAAAGAAAACACTATTTTTGAGTGCTCCCCATCTATTGATATATCCACCCTTGGAAACACTATAGATTAAACAATAGAGCTATCAATGTCTTCCTATTGCCTAATCCCTATCATCAAACTCATTCAGAGAATAAAATCAGCTAAATAACCCACCCAAGGGCAACACGTAAGGAGCTACAACAAGGGATGTAAACTAATAGATGTTACAGTGGAGGAAGTGGCCTGCTATAAATGAATATTGTTGATCCTTTCATGTTGATTACACTGAAATAGGTGTAGTAGCAAGAATGAAACAAACCTTAATAGCAATAAATGTAAGTTCTATTTAAGCACGCCTCCCTCTGTAGGACAAACATTATAGCAGGTGGGTTATAGGAGGTGCCTATCCTAGGCCTTGAATATTTTTCCTATATGTCTATAACCTGCCATGCAAATCTACCTTACTGACAGAGGTAAATGTAACCCCTACATAGCTTTAATGGTGAAAAATAATAAACTAGGAAGTTTAGACTCTCGTAGACCCCAAGGTGGCTTTGAAAAGATCTTGTGCAGTTGGAGTAGCCTAGAGTCATTGTATCTTCTTGTCAATGTCAAAATATCATGAATTGACAATCTTTGTCTCTATTTATGTTGGAGTCAATGCGTTAATAAATCCAATCCTTGTTGGCATAGCAGACACCCAACTTTTAGCATGAACATCAAGCCTGAAATATTCTAGCAATATAAATAAATCAAATATTTGATTGAGGTTGAAATATTATAAGCGAAATTCGTCCAGGCACTAACGCAAGGAGTTTAAGAAAAGTATTTATGCTTTGATCATAGGTGCAACAAAGTATTCTCCCCTTGTCTGCATCATTAATTAAAGGTTATGTAATGATACCAGGATGTGGTATTCTTGGACGCCACTTCCTTGCCTGGATCGCCCTCATTACTTTCAAATTTGGGGCATTCTTTCTCACCATGCAATTCATCCTACTATAATGGCGATCTCTTCCCATGTCTAAATTAATTACCATTTTAGCCTTTTAGAGTTTTCTTTCTTTACGTGGCTAAACATAGTGATAAAGTAATAATAAGTCACCTCTCTTTTATGGTTCAAAATATTGTATTAGATATGAATAAATAAACAGGAGATGGATAATATATGGCCAGCTAGCATATTAAGAACCAAGATTTATAAAATTTCAAATATAACATGTGTTTTTAAAATATAAAAAAGAATCATTAATAAGCCAAATCCCTAAGGAATCATTAATAAGCCACATCCAGGGGGGCAGTATACCAGTGTAATCCTTCTTGTTGGGGCAATAGTGGCGCATCTCAAAAAATCAAGAAATTTTTAACTTTTGATCTTATCAGTTTATTTCTTTAAATCAATGCAACAAGTACACTGTTTCAAAGAGGGACAAAATGTAGACATGGAAAATTTACAAATATCGTTCAACACACTTGATCCTGAATCATACATCTGATTAATCTATCTCTAATCATCAATTAAATTAAATACCTTATTTGATTTAATCTATTAAACTAAATAAATTAAACCTTATTTGATTTAATCTAACGATTAAATTCAAATCATTTATTTAATTAATCATTTCCTCTCAATTCCTAACTTAAATCAATTCATAAATCTAAGTCTAAATTGTCACATCACCTAATTCTCCATTAAATTAATCAAAACATTGATTAAGTTAATCCTTCTCACTAAAATTCTCTAGAGAATTTGCACAATAAATCAATTACTTTGATTTATTAATTCTTCTATTTTCTCCTCACAAAGCATCAAAAGGGAATATTCCCTCATTTGAATTCAAAAAGGCCAAGTGGACTTGGTCCTTCCAACAAGGCATTCAATGCCTCTTACATGTCCTTGTGCATTGAGCCAAGTGACATTAACTCCATTTCTCTTTCCCTCTCACATGTCACATTCAAAATTCAAATTTGAATCCAATGACATTTATCATGCACATTGACCAAAATGTGTTCATTCCTCCTCCAATCACATGTGGACAAGTGGCCTCTTCTCATTGGTTGGTCTTTTATCCCACATTCATCAAAATCCCTCATTCTTTCAACTTGGGAATCTATAAATGAGAGACTCTTCCTCTCATTCAAACATCCACAATTTGAGTAAACTTACTATACTCAAATCCATCTCTACCACAATTCACATGCAAAGTTACTCTCTTCAATTGAGAATTAATTTTGCTCATTGCTTCCAATCATCCATCAATTTTCAGAGATCATAACAAGATTATGGTCAAATCTCTTTGGAGATTTGACCATTGATTCAACCAACTCACATTTGCACATGGGAATTGGGAAAGGGCCAATTGCAACATATCATTGGCACCAATTCCCCCATGGGATCATTATTTTGTTTACTTAATTAGGACTAATCTTCATCTATTTTAGTTGTTCTTCCTTTGTTCCTATTTTAAGTTTATTAACAAATGGATTTTATGGGGAATCCCTCATTGTTTGCTTGCATTTAGATCTAACACTAACAATGTTTGTCATCTCTATGCTATTGCAGGTTTAGGGGTTCACAAGTTCATACACGTAAAAAAAAGGAGAGATTTCCTTAAAAGAAAAATAAAAGAATCGTGGAATCCTAGAAACCTAAGACTTAAACTTAATTATTTTTAATGTTGGGATGATACTTATAAAGAAAGATAATTACAAATTAGTTGTGTAGATTATTATGGTGAATTTGTATATATATATATATATATATATATATATATATATATAATTAATTTAAATTTTGATATATATTTTAAAAATTATAATATTGTATTATTTTATTTTTAGTAACTTATTTTATATATATATTGATGTAATTTTATTTTAAATTATGGTAAAAACGTTATGAGTTTACATTTTTTTTAAATATTATCTATCATGTGTAAATTATAAATTTAGTATAGTTATGGTTATGTTAAGAAAAAAAAAATGACATAAACATAAACTAGACCATTCATTAGACATATGAATCATGCAAAATAAATACTTATGCATATTGTTATTATAATATTTGGAGGTAAATGAAGAGAAAACAAATTTTAAATTTAAGCATGAAATAAATATACCTTTCTAATGTACAATTTAGAATAAGAGATCCTTAATAATGTATAATTGAATTATCTAAATTATGTACATATATGAGGATAAGGCTATGAGTTACCCTTGTGATTATAGGGGATCAAGTTTTAGATATTTAATATTTTCAAAGGAAGAAGACAATTTAATTATTCATGGCCTAAATATTAGATATAATAATAAACACATAGGCGAAGTAAATATTAAAGAAGAATAATCTGAAGTAATTATTGTGAACAATTATGTACTAGCATAACAATATTTATCTATTGTATATGCAACATAAAAGTATCAAAATGAGAATCAACCTCATGTTAGATTTTAATAATATTCCCCTTTTCCTGTGAAGGTTGTTAGGTTAGACATTCGATTATCCCTATGAACCCCTAAACCTGCAAAGGCACAAGAACAACAAACAAGTCAATGTGTTAGCTCAAATGCAAACAAGAATGAGAGATTCCCTATGAAATCCATCTATTAAAACTCAAACTAGAAAATGAAGAACACAATATAAAAAAATATGTAAATCCTAATTAAACCAATAAACTTATGATCCCATGGGGGAATTGGTGTCAATTGAATGTTAAAATTGGCCCTTTCCCAACTCCTAAGTTGCAATGTAAGTGATTGTAGATTGATAAAATCTTTTCAATGAGATTTGAGCATAACCTAGCTATGAAATTATGAAAATTACAAATGTATGAAATGATGTGCACAAAATTAGCTTTCAATGTGAAGAGAGTAACTTTGCATGAAATTGTGGATCGATAATGAGGAGAGAAGCCTCCAATTTATAGATTTGAATTTGGAAGAAAAGGCAATATTTGGACAATATGGGACTAAATTTCACCCAATGGTTGAATGCCACTTGTCACCATATGAATGGTTGATGGTTATGCACATTTTGGCCAAAGTGCCAATAAATGCAATTAGTTTGAATTTGAAATTTGTGAAATGATTTGTTGAAGAGGGAAGGGAAATGAAGTTAATGTCACTTGGCTCAATGCAAAAAACATTTAAGAGGTCTTAAATGCCCTATTGGAAGGACCAAGTCCACTTGGAATTTTTGAATTCAGATTGAGAGAATATTCCCTTTTGATGCCATGTGAGGGATAATAGAGATTTAATAAATGAATTAAATCTATTTTCATGTGCAAGTTGCATTCTCTAGAGAATTTTAGTGAGAGGGATAAATTTAATCAATATTTTGATTAATTTAATGAAGGATTAGATGATTTGACAATTTTGACTTAAATCGATGAATTGATTTAAATCAAAATTGAGAGGAAATGAATAATTAAATAAATGATTTAGATTTATTTATCTAAGGAGGAATATGTTAGATTAAATCAAATAAGGTTTAATTTATTTAATTTAATAAGAGGACTTTAGATATTTTAATCAAATAAAATTATTTATTTAATTAAACATAAATATAAGGTTAATTAAATTAAATTGATTAATTTAATCAATGGAGGAGAAAAACTTAATCAAATGAATAATGATTCATTAAATTAAGAGACAAAATATGATGAAATTCTGAGAGTATGATTTAGGAGGAAATGTTGTTAGTAATTAGGATCAAGTGTGCAAAACCGAAATTGTACATTTTCCATGTGTACATTTTGCCCCTCTTTGAAGCAATGTACTTTGTTGCATTGATTCAAACAATAAACTACTATGATCAAAGTTCATAATTTTTTGATTTTTTTAGATGCCCCAGTGGAAGGATATTGCTAGTATAATTCCCCCTCGAGAGATCAAATGAAATTTTTGATTTTTTGGATGATCTCACGAAAAAAAGACGACAAGGTGCCTGAGAAGCCAAAAATGCCACAAAATGCCAAAAAATGCATTAAAATGCTATAAAAGATGCAAAATGGACCTCGTTTGGACAAAAACGGGATCGGTGGACCAAAACTCTAGTTAGATGGTCAAATTAGGTCAAAAAACCCTAATTTTTAGGTTTAAATAGACCTTGAAAGGTCACTTTCAATGCATTTTCAATCTTAGCCCCTAAAAAATTTCACATTTTTAGCTCCGAATCTTGGTCAAAATGGTGTGACGACAACTTCCCAAGCACGTGTCGGAGAGAGTACGAGTGCACCAGCGGCTAGTCGGCGTAGGACCCATGGTATGTACCCCTATCCAACTTTCAATTTTCTTGTTTTACGTGCATTAAATAGGGTTTAAGTGTCATGTAAGTTGCACGATGCTATATAGCATTGCTGAAAACGTTTTATTCGCATCGTGCGGTCCTGTATTAAACTGCATATGTGAACTGCATCATGCGTCTCAGTTTGGACATTAGGGTTTTGCTAGTCAAAGTTCGTTGAGTGTAAATAATCAACCGCGCGACACACTTAGGAAATTAGGGTTTTCCGCAAAGTGTACTGCATATGTGAATAGCATCGTGTGAGCCACTTTGGAACTATGAAAATTGCAAACTCCGCAATGGTGGCACAATTTCTAACTTTCCAAGCTATGTCGCACTTGCAAACAATGCCACATTTGATGTTTTGGGTGCGAAAATTAGTGTGAGATGCAAAAAAAAAAATTCCTTGACGCGATGGCTTCCCTTGTGCAGGAAGAGCTTGATGTACTTTACTCGCGAGAGCATAGATGGCCAGTGCTTAATAGATTGTAGGGTATGCATGAGTTGGTTCAGAAGCACCTTGGTGCCCTTGGTCTTTGGTATGTTGTGTACATCCCTCCTATTTGGGTGCACTTAGGCATGATGACAACCTTTGCCGAGCAGTGGCATAGCGAGACTTCTTCCTTCCACCTTCCTACCGACGAGGCCACTATTACCCTCGAGGATGTCTGACGTATCCTCCAATTACCTATCCATGGGGCCAGAGTTATCTATGATCCAAGCACCAACATAGATGCTTGTTATGGGGTTATGGAGCTTGATGAGATTGAGTTTTCTGATGAGGATATTGATTTAGAGAGATACCGTGATAGTGTGCTTATTTATAAATTCATTATTGTTGCTATCATCTCAAGCCTTGTGGTACCCGGTCGTAGGGCCAATATTTTAGTCCAAGATGCAGACTAGCATGGGATCAGATGATTCACCATAGGGAGTTATTTTTTTGGGGACCAATATTACTGGCATTCCTCTATAGGGATCTTCATGAGTTTGCCTACCTGCACAACAGGTCGCTCGGGGCCAAAGTTACCTTACTACACATCTGGGGATGGGTTCAGATCCCAGTGCTTCGCCCAGCTTTCAGCCTAGTTATCCTTGAGACAAATGATCCTATTGTTTGGTGATACAAAGGGGAAAAGATCCATTTCACCCACACTGGCACACTGGTGGCAAGTTCTCGATGAGATGAGAGAGTTCGTCTGGAGACCCTAGATGGGCATTGGCCCATGGTACGATGATGTAGATCAACTATTTTATGCTAGATAGGATAGGTGGATGTAGCGTCAGGAGCATACCATGATAAGCGGTATCTCCCAGACAAGATAGCCAGGAAGTTTGGAGAGGTACAGGATAGGCCTGATGACCAGTACATGGCGATCTTCACTTGTACGAATAGAGAGACAACATGGGGCCAACCCATTACATCAGCAGAGGCAGTATCTTCCTTTAGATAGTTGGTGGCCCAATTGTGGCCCTATGATCAGGGGTTGATAGATGTAGGGGTCACTCCAACATACAGGGCATGGTTCAAGCCTCCCCTCAGATTGATAGTTCCAGGTGGAGCTATTCCATGACATAGACCCAGGGGTCGAACAACTGACAGAGGAGGAGGTACCACCTCCTCATGAGACACCTCCCAAGGATCCAACACAACACTCACCGACCCGAGCAGGGGACCGAGATGGTCAGCCGAGAGTAGGCCCTCAACAGTAGCTAGCAGGATAGCCATCCACACAGCTAGATCACAAAGATGCATTGATCCAACAGTTGCAGGGTCAGATCCAGGTGCTCACAGCAGAGAGAGATGAGGCTAGGCAAAAAGTTGTAGTAGTTACAATTGAGAGAGACCAAGCATGATCCAAGAGGGATCAAGAGATTGGTTGGCGACAAAAAATAGAGACCACCGCTTCCTCCTCCCTCCTCCCAAGGCCAATCAATTGATTTGCAAGAATATAAAGAGGTTGTCAGGGAGGTCGAGTATTATTAGCAACATTACAAGCAGGTAGTGCCACTAGTAGGCAAAGTGTCGGAATTTTCTCAGCAGATAGGGATGTGGCCACCAGAGGATCACAGTGACAGGTGGGTGGGAGAAGGTGAGGGGCACAGCCAGCTGGGCTAGCCCTTGATCACATATAGTTTTTTTTTTAAAATTGATTCATGGGCTGCACTATTGCCCCTATTTTACCTTGTATTTCGACATACATTTGATTTGATTTGTATCATAACAATGTATTTATTTGATGATATATATGAGATGATTCGCCTTTTATGTATGGATGCAGTCCAATTTTTATGTGATGCTATGAGATGTTCCCGCTTCTTATTCTAATGCGATATGATGTATGTTTCTAATGGATGCACTTCTTTTTATATATATTTTCATGTATTTTAATGATGATCCTATGAATTTAATGTATGATAACAATGATGGTGTAATGATATGGAAATGGTAATGGATGCTAATGATTATGTATGATATAATGCTTTCTTAAGATGCTTAGAATAAAAAATTTATATTATTTTTCCTGACTTAAGATAATGATATGATGCAATATTCTTCTCATTCTAATGATCTGGTGGACGCAAAGTGTATGCATTGGCGATGTTTTGATTACTATTATGATACCATGTAAGTATGGAAAAAAGATAGAAGAATTTTAAGATGATGATTTTTCTTTTTTAGGAGTTTGGATTTTCAAAGGGTCAATTACGTTATGTTTGATAACACACATAGGTACGATGCATCAACGTATTAAGAACTAGGATGGCATCGTACGCCGTGTGATGGACTTTAACTTGACAATCAGATAGGGGTATTCTTGTTCACACTTAGCACGCATACTTCATTCAGGATGTAGTTCAAACATTCTAAACATCTCGGGCCAAAACACAGGAAAGCAAGCCTTCCTATGTGGTCAAAAAGATATCTAAAACATCCTCTCCACAAACCAAGCAAAGTACACATGACTAAGTTATTTTACAAGTGTATCCCACAAGCATAGTAAATAAAAGAGACAATGATCTTTGCCCCATTCCTTTCTCTAAACCTGTTTTGTTTAGGCATCATCAAGAGGTTCTTGGAATGAGCACAAAATGAAATAAGCCAATAAAAGACTAAATAGAGAAAACCAAACAAGCTAATGTTCTTCATACCACTTGCCAAAACTAAACTACTATGCAGTACCTGATGCTTATGTCCATCTTAGGAAAGCTTCATCCTAGAAATGACATGATTAGGGTTTTGATGAGACTGATTTGGGTGATAAGCTATTGATATTCAGAGTTGACCAACTTGCTTGTTTACTAAATTAGACTTTTCAGACTCTTAAGATTAGAGTGTTCACTTTTGAACCTGCTAGACTTGCTTCTGACTGACTTACCAAAGGGTGAAAACAATGATTGATTTTATTATGAGTGAGATAATCGCGGGTGAAAGTGAGATGAGATGGACACACCATTTTGGATTTTTTAGATATTTTGAGGCTTTTTCTAGTATTTTGAGATGTTTTGCAAATTTTTTTGGTATTTTCAAGATTTAGGATGAAAATACTAACTTAAAGACCTATCCTAGGGGTCTCGGGAGCTAATCCATAGATTATCCTTGCCTACGTTATACACACAGAGACCACATAGTTTGACTTACGACAGACTTGACTCAATGATGAGATAGATGGGCAAATGGATTGCCATTTTATTGCGACAGACGCTTAAGGACTGACCTCAGATGTCTCGGGGGATTATCAAAGATCACCCTTTCCTATGTTCAAACTCAAAGATGACATAGTTCGGACAAGGTGGAAGACTGACAAGATTGAATGATGAATTTTCTTGAAGATTTTTTGATGACTTTTTTGAATGTTTTGATTTTCTGATGATTTGGGAAGAGCACAAAAATATACACAAATCTGATCTAGTGCTAGTTTCAAGGACATGCCCCCCAATGTTAAGTGATAGACTACTTCGATAAAGGCAGGACAAACTGACCTTAGGAATATGCCAAGTAGTACTATGGTGGAATATGATGTGGGTATCATCTCAGGCTATGGTATGGATGCGAGCGTTTGGGTGGATGGAAGATTAATGAAAATGTGATGGAATGGATGGGTGAGTCGTGCAGATCTTCATGGATGAGAAGTTCCTTATTTATGCTAGGCGCCTGTTTACCAGGTTTTCACCAAAGTACTTGTCCAAAGTGCCACCGAAGTGGTTTTCACTAGAGGATGATTTTTTTCTTTACTGTTTTCAATCCTTTTTCTAATTTTTTTTTAGGATTTTTGTATTTTTTTTATTTTTTTGTTGTCACCAAGACACTTGTTTGCCAGGTTTTCATCAAGGTGACCATTTTTTTAGGACTTTTTTTTATTGCTTTTGTATTTTTGGTTTTTATACCTTGCAAGTTCTTAGGCATATTTTTTTTGAGATGGGAGTTGTTCAAAGGCTCCTGCAGAGGGCCACCTTCTGGTGTTGCTAATTGATATGTTCCTAATTTGTAGCTAGCTATGATGATGAAAGGTTCCAGCTAGTTGGGCTCAAATTTTCCTTTGCTCTCTGGATTCAGTAAATTCTTTTGGTTTTCTTTCATCAAAAGTTCGTCGACTTGGAAGGTGCATTCCTTGATCTTCTTATTGTAGCTTTGTTTCAGGTGATTCTAGTAGACCTATAGATGGTTTAGGGTGTCCATGCACTATTCATCTAGCAATTCCACCTCATTCAATCTTGTGACCTTGTATTCCTCATTCGTGATGAGGTTTTCCAATGATATTCTTAGTGACGAGAGCTTGATCTCAATTGGGAGTATGGCCTCTGATTCGTAGACAATGGAAAATGGGGTGGCGCCTGTTGGTGTGCAGATGTTGGTGCGGTAGACCCATAAGGCAGGATTTAACTACAGATTCCAGTCATGACTAGAGTCATTGATTGTTTTCTTAAGGATTTTAAAAATGGTTTTGTTGGTAGCCTATGCTTGGCCGTTGCCTTATGGGTAATATGGTGTGGAAAAGCGGTGTTGGATTTTGAATTTTTTGCACAAGTCACGAACATTCTAATTCTTGAAAGGTGTCCCATTATAAAAATTAATGGACTGAGGAACACCAAATTCGCAAATGAGGTAATTCAGGATGATCTTGGATATCTGCTTTCCAGTGATGTATGTCATGGGAATTGCTTTGACCCACTTTGTGAAATATTCAGTGGCTGTGATGATGAACTTGTGGCTGTTAGATGAGGTGGGTGAGATTTTAACAATAAGATTGAGCCCCCATTGCGAAAAAGTCCATGGTGTAACAATAGGGTGCAATTCTTGAGCTGGTGCATGAATAAGGTCTTGATGTTGTTGGTACTGTAAACACTTTCTCATAAATTCATGTGGCTCTCTTTCCATTGTCGGCCAATAGTACCCGGTTCTCAGCAACTTCTTAGCCAAGGTCATACCACTTGAGTGTGAACCACAAGTGCCATTGTGTACCTCACTCAAAGCAGTCAGCGCTTCCTCAGGTTTTAAGCAACGTAACAGGGTTCCATCGATGCTTCTATGGAAGAGGGTTTTTCCTAGGATGAAAAAGCATAAGGACCTTTTGACAAAGGTTCGCTTGAGGTTTGGGGTAATGTTAGCTAGGAGGACTCCTAATCTCAGATAGGTGTATATTTCATGGTACCAAAGACCACCGGGACCAACGAGTCCGCACGTATATTTTATCTTCGGTACGTCGAACGTGGGTATGAGAAGCTACTCTACTAGGAATTCATGTTTTGAGACGTTGCGAGGGATATCCAACAAGGATCCAATCGTTGTCATGGCATCAAATGCTCTATTGTTAGCCCTTGGTATCTGCTAAAAAGTGACATCAATAAATGATTCCTTGAGGCTTTCTACCACCTTCTTGTATGGTGTGAGCCATCAAATTATAGTTTCCAATGATCGGTTATACCGAGATTGAAGATGGACTCATCTAAAAACTCTTATACGAGTGGCTTGTCTGTGTAGAGGGGAGCGTCTGCCAGTTGCTCTGCAATGACTTGTCCTTTTATTTCCTTTTGCTCCACATATTCGATGTCATACTCTAACAAAATCATTACCCACTTATCCATCCTCCTGGTGAACATAGCTTTTGATAGTAGATATTTTAAGGGATCTATGTTGGCAATGAGCTTGATTTTATGTGCCAACATGTAGTGTTGAAATTTTTGTGAAGCGAACACTACCTCTAGACAAGATTTCTTAGTGAATGTGTAGTTCAACTCATGGCCAACCATTGTTTTTCTAATGTAATAGATAGCCCTTTCTGTTCCATTCTCATCATGGAGATCCAAAAGAACACCCAAGGCAACCATTGTTTCCAAGATATATAGGGTCAATGGTTTCCCTACAATGAGTGGCATTAACATAGGTGGTGTAAGTAGATATTCTTTAATTTTGTTGAATGCCTGCTTGCACTTTTCATCCCAATTGAATGCTACTCGCTTATGGAGTAGATGGGAATACACAATCTGCTTGTCTGCCAGTTGCGCTATGAACCTTTAGATGGACTAGAGTCTGCCTTGTAATCCTCTAATTTGTTTTAGTATTCTTAGCTCTTCCATATCAAGGATTTCTTTTACCTTTGTAGGATTCACTTTTATCCCTCTCATTGACACTATGTATCCCAATAGTTTTCTTGATTGTACCCCAAAGACACATTTCTCTGGGTTGAGCTTGACCTTGTACTTTTCTAGTCTGTCAAAAATTTCACTTAGGGTCGCTATGTGGTCCTGCCTCTTCTTTGATTTAGCCAATATGTCATCCATGTAATCTTCGACAATCTTATGTATCATGTCGTGGAAGATTAGTGTCATGGCCCTCTGATATGTAGCCCCTACATTTTTTAGCCCAAAAGGCATTAGGGTAAGTGCAAGAAGTTGAGTCCACGAAACGTGGAAGTTTCTTCCTTAGCCAAAAAAATGAAATCGACATTGCAAAAACAAGATCTCGTTTAGGTTCGGGATCCTGAGCCTAAAATCAAAAATGGGATCCCGTATTTTAAAAAACGAGATCTCGTTTAAAATGAGATCCCATTTTTTAAAATACGAGATCTCGTATAAAACGAGATCCCGTTTTTAAAAATTTCCATTTTTGGAAAATTTCCAAAATAGGATCCCGTTTTGAAAAGTTTTTGTTTTTGGAAACTGTCTATTTTTAGAAAATTTCCATTTTTGGCAATTTTCAAAACAAGTTCCCATTTTCTAAAGTGGGAAGCCATTTTGTAAAGCGGGATCCCGTTTTGTAAAAGCATAAAAAATGATTTTTTAATAAATTTTTAAAATTTGAAATTGGTTTTGCTTTGTGGTCGGGTTTTTTCCTTGGATTTTGGCTCGGGAAAAGCATTGGGAGTCTGAACCTAGGCCTTCAACTTGGTTTGACTTGCAAGTTGAAGGTTTTAACAACATTAGAGAAAAATAATGAGTTTGGACATATGGCTAACAAATTTTTTTGGAGAAGTTTTTGACGAAATTAAAACCCATTTTAGATGAGATAATGCAGATTTCAAATATGTAATTTTTTTTACAATTGGATTATTTTTTCTATTTTTCAATTAATTTCTCATGAAATTGGTCTATAAACTTTAAATGTCAGTGTTTTTAACTATTTTAATAACTTTTGATCAACATAACATTTTGATGAATGGATTGCACAAGGGCAAACTTTAGACAATTATTTTCAATTTTTAAAAAAAAATGCAAAAAATGATAACTTTAGGTTATCTTATGTGTGTCGTACACGATGATTTTTCTAAACGTCAAATATGCCTGATAAAAAATTAACAAAAAAAAAAATTCAGTAAAAAATTACAAAAAAATATCAAGGGCACACTTCAGTGAGTCACAAATCTTTTCCCAAAAGGATTTAGGAAAATATGATAATTTAAGTCAAAATATGGATATCGTACATGTGCATGGTATGGTAAAAAAATGACTTTTAAATAGTGGTTTTTACAAAATCCTATTGAAACTCAATTTGTACAATGTGGGTATTGAAATAAATTACATATTTGGAAACTAGACTCCGAGTACTACATTTTATGATCAGTGACTTGTTTGAAGATTTCATTTGTAAGTGCTTCAAATTTTAAGGTCAAATGTGTCAAACTCTGAAAATCAAGGAAAACACTTCCACTTTTTGGCCAAAAAGTGGACTCAACTTCTTGCCAGCACCCATCACATTCCGATAGTAGGTGCCCCAAGGACATGTAAACGTTGTTTTATGTTGGTCTTCCTTCGTGATCATTATTTGATTGTACCTCGAGAAGCCATCCATCAGGGATATCATCTCATGTTTGACTGTCATGTCCACTATCATGTCAATGTTGTGTAGTGGAAAATCATCCTTAGGACATGCTTTGTTTAGGTCTCTGAAGTCTATGCAGAAGCATATGCCCCCATTTGGTTTTTGAGACAGGTACAAGTTTGGATACCCATTCTGGATAGTCGATCAGGCGTATGAAGCCAACATCCAGGAGCTTCTGTAGTTCTACCTTGACTAACAAGGCTATCTATGGATGCATTTTTCTTAACTTTTGTTTAATCGGCTTCGCTCTAGGGAAAACAACCAAATGATGAACCACCACTTCAGGATCTAGACCTGGCATGTCAGTATAGGTCCATGCAAAGTTTTTCCATCCTTTCTTTCAGAAATGCTGCTAACAGTTCTTGTTCCCCTATCAAGAGAGATTCAACATAGAAAGTGATTTGTGGTTTTGTCTCCGTTCCCAAGTTAACATGGTTACACTAGTCTACTAGGACTGTTGATTTCTCTTGATGTAGAGCAGTAGGGGTAAGATTGAATCCTTCATCCTTTGGTGCCTCAGAGAGGTTTTCACCATCAGACGTGTCCTTTATTTTTACTGTTATGTGGTTAGAGAGTGCCACAACTTGGTTTTCACTCAATAACCCCAAGCTTATTCTCAATATTTTTCTTTTGCGACTGAAGGAATCAATCATCTCTTTGTAATATGCATGGGTTTCCAAATTGATGTTGAAACCTACCTTGTGACCCCCACACGAAACTGTATCCCTTAGTCCCATGAATTCTGAGAGCGCCTCATCATTTTCGAATGAGTCTAGAAATGGCGATCCTCATTGGTCATAATCGATGAGTTGTGGGTATACTAATTGAATTTTGTGGGGTTGTTGGTTTGAATCAGTGGGTGAGGCACTAATCTTTATTAGGGAGGAATCCTAAAATAGCATGGGAAGGCCTACTATGGTATCATCATCATCACTACTATCACAGACATTAGTTACGTCAAAAGTGAAGTTGTCAAGGGGGATACCTAGGCACACAGGTGGTCTAAGGGTAGTTTCTGACACTTGAGGAGAGGACTTGACTACCCTACTAGGAGTACCTCTGCCACGTACGGTTATACTTGGGGGAGTACATATGAGGCCAATGTTTCACATTCTTCTTTCTAAAATGATGGGCTCCAGCCGCCCATCACTGTTCCTTCCAAGGCTTTCATTTCTATTGTAGCCCATGCCAAGCATTATTTGTAGCCCTCTTTTGGCTTCATCCATAGGTAAGGTGGGTGTGGGTTCTGCATTATGGTATATTATGCTTGAAATATCCTCCTCACCAACACTTTCCTGACTTAGGTCTCCCCAACGATGAAATCCAGAGGGGTCTTCCCTAAGAATGTGAATGGTTGTTTTAATTGATCGAGGTTTCCCATGTGATCTAGGAGATTATGGTAACTCCCCTACAAAAAATGCACTTATTCATTCTATAGTGTTCACATCTATCATCCTAGATCATGTTTTTTATATCAGATATATCAGGGATGGCGGGTGTCTGTGTCACAGAAGTGGAGGCAAGGGTGGAGGGGTCGATGTATGAAGTGGATGGGCCTTCATCATTTTTCAGCACTTGGGGGATTTTATAAAACTTGGCTTCCAAGTTTTTGTAGTAGGCAAATGGTTCAACATCCCCATGTATAGTGACCTCCTCATTTTGGTATAGGAACTTTATGCATTGATGGTATGTTAAGGCCACTACTTTCATTCCATGGATCCATTGACGACCAAGGAGGATGTTGTATGGTAAGTCGAGGAGAAGAACCAAACAGGTAGTCTCCATGGTTGATGGTCTCACTTGGATGGGGATTTTAATAGTGCCTTGAGACACTCTTTCTTGATCATCATACACCCTTATTGCGATTCTCTTATTCTTGTTGTTCAAGATTTTTGGATTTGATTGTGATTCTCTTATTCTCTTATTCTTGTTAATTGAAAACTCGACGAATCCCAAGTTCTTTTTAAGTTTGAGAGAGAAAATATTTAGGCCTGCACCTCCATCCACTAGGACCCTTTTAATTTTCTTGTTATGGATTAGCACTTGTAGGTGAAGTGCATGGTTATGAGATGGCTGGGTGGGGAAGTCTTGATCGGACAATGTTAGGAGATTTTGGGTGATGATATTTCCAACCAAAGCCTGAAACTGATCTATGTCAAGGGTGGTATAGATGGTGGAGGCTACTAATTTTTTGTCAAGAATTTTCCTATGGGCAGCGAGAATTTTCAACAACTCCATGATGGAGATCTGTGGGGGGTTCTTTTCAGCTATTCAATGACATTGTAGTCATAGGGAATGACTTTTGTATTAGAAATGGGGGTCTTAGATGGTGCCCCTACAATGGTGACCTTGCCATCACATGTGGTGACTCCACAATTGGTGTTGGATCCCTTGACATTAATGAGTGTGACCATTTCATCAACACATGCCACTATTTATTCATATAATAGGTTAGCACTAGCATATTTTTTCCTGCCTTTGTTGTTCCCCTAATTATTTCCTTGATTGTGGTTCGGCATCGGATTTGTGTATATTTTCAGATCTTAATTATCGGCTGGTTATTCGACATTGATGATCTTGTCCTCGATGAGGTCTTGGATGATATTATTTAACCTTATGCAATTTGCTGTAGTATATCCCTTGATCTTGTGAAAGTCACAAAGGAGGTTTTAATTATACCATGGTGGTTTGGTTATGGGTTCCACGTATTTCTAGGAGTTAGAGACTTTGATTAGGTTTTCCTTGACCAACTTTTTCATTATGGACTTGATAGATTCCCCAAGAGCCATGAACTTTCACTTGGGGGGATATTTACCTCCAGGAGGCGGTCCTCCTTGATTACCCAAGTTATTTATCTGGTTGGCAGGAAATGGTTGTTGTTGTGCTACTACTACATTAGTCTACACATTATTGTGATTATGATTTTTTGGTTGGTGATGAGTTTGGATATTCGGCTTGGGAGTGTTTATGACCACTTTAGCATCGACCACGCTATCATTTGTGATATTTTTGTTCCTTGACCACATTCGAGGTTTATAATTATAATTGTTAGACAGGCAGTTATCCTGTGGTGGAGTAAATGTTGATGCACCTCCTCGCACAATAAGGGATCTTTCGATGTTGAGAACCTTTGGGATCAATTGATCTTATGATGTTATTCATTGCATTTTCAAGTAGAACGCCAAGTTTTCATTTAGATTAGATATGATCATGCAAACTTGTTGTTCTTATGGCATGGTCCACTTGCTTTGATTGTCCTTGGATCACTGTCTTTCCAAGAAGGTCACGAATAGCTCTCCTTTTTCTTGTTTGAGTAATGATAGTTCTTCCAAACTAACATCTACACCCATGTTGAAAGCATAATTGTTAAGGAAGGCTTCCTTGATTTCATGGAATGTTTTAATGCCTGTGGGTAGACAAGAAAACTATTCCATGGTGGGACTAGTCAAATTTTAGGGGAAGAGTCACATTAGATATGTGTCATCATATGCGATCTCCATGCAATGCACTTGAAATTCCCTGACGTGGTTTTCAGGATTTTGAGTTCCATTATACTTTTTGAATTTGGGGATCCCAAATCCCTTTGGGAATGGTACCATGGTGAGAATTTTGTCAAATGGATAAGGGCACAAGTTGCTTGGTGATCTTGTTGTTTTTCCTGCTTGGAGGTCCAACATCTACTACGATAGCAGTTTGATTTGTGTATCGACATCGTTGTTCATATCGGGAGGTGGGATGAATGTGTTTTGAGGTGTTTTGGGTGTTTGATTGGTGGGAGGGGTACTAGTGGGAGTTTCCTACAAGCTCTATTGTGTGTTAAAGGCTTGTTGATATGATTGCATTTGTGTCAACAACACTAGTTGTTGATCTTGTAGCTATTGTTCCAAAAGCGCTTGTTGTTGGCCATCTATTGTTGTTCCCATAAAGCTTGTTGTTGGTCAAGATGTTGTTGCGCTAACAAATCTTGTTGTTGGTCGAGATGCTATTGCGCCAACAAAGCTTGTTGTTGGTTGAGATTCTATTGTGCCAAAAAATCTTTTTGTTTGTCTTGCTGCTATGCCTAAAAGTCTTGCAGGGCTTGTTGGTATGCTTGCTGATGGATCACTTACAATTGTGCTTAGAATTGTGCTTGTGCTTGTTATTGGGCTTGATATTTTTCTTGTGCTCTTGCTTCAGCTTGTGCTTGAGCTTGTGCTTGAAAAATTTTCTTTTGTTTGAGTACTCTTTGTTGATTGGATTTTTTGATGGTTTGAATCAAAGTGGTGAATGAATTTGTCACGTTAGCTTTTGGTGGGATTGGTGGTGGAATGGGAATGGTGCTAATTGTTGTGTCGAGAGAAAGGGTTGTGGTGGTGGTCGGTATTTGGGTTGTTGGAGGCATGGTTGAGATGCTCGGTCCTTGAGAAGGTATGTTTTGGGAGATTTGAGGACTAACTGATGTATTTACCATGATGGCTTGAATGGTCACCACTTTTTGTTGTGATGTTGGTGACAAAAGGAGAGAATTTGATGTGATGTTTGGATTGCCCAAATTTGAGAAATTAGTGAGGGGTAGGGGGGAAAACCCAATCCAAGAGGTGATATGGATGTGAATGGAAATGGAGGAAGAGATGATATGCTACCCTGGAAGGAAAACGGGTCAGCGACTCTTGTTGTTCCAAACAAACCACCTTCTCCTTGTGGTAGAGAAGCTTGTATGTTTAATTGACCAGCTGGTGTAGCATGGAATGAGGATGAACTCATGTGATTATGGAAGGTGAGTGGGACGTATGGCTATGATGGATTTATCAGGAAAAATTAGTCGGTGGGATGTTGAAAATTACCTCTTTGTTGTTCACAAGGTGATGCTTTTGTAATTCTTGAAACATTGCACTTCCCTTGTTTACAGTGGGTGAAGCTGGTGTGATTGCTGATGTGATTTGGGGCATTTATTGTCTGATGTTTGACATTAGGGATGCGCTTGTAAGATGTATGTCCATACTAGTTCCCACATCAAGGTTAAAAGGGAACTAGACCACTCCTTCCACTAATGTGCGTAAGTATTTGAACATGGCATTGAAAATTTTATGGTTCTTTGGATTTTGAACCATTTCTATCATTTCAAATTGTGTCATTCCCGTGTCCTCATCTATGATGTCCTCTTCATAGCTTTCCTCTTGAGGATTTTGTGATGGTAAAGGAGAGATACTTGGGGGATTGTTTGATCCCTCAAGGCTTATTTCAATGGTTACCTAAGCCAAGTCACTAGAAGATGATATTTCAGTAATGTTTTCCATGTTCTTCTTGTATTGTGATCTTTTTTGGACCATAAAAAATATGGATCATTTGATCTTAATATTTTAGGCCCAAAAGATAATAACTAGGGAAGTCAAAGGATCAAAGAGGGTGGTGATGATGATGAGATAAATGGATGAAGTGAATGAGTGAAACTTTTGAATAAATTTTGAGGGGTTATGCTAAAATTTTAGGGCTTAGATTGTTTGTGATGGTTTGACTAGGTGTATTAAGTCAAAAAAGATTGGTAGTGAAGTTGTAAACCCTAGGAAGTTGTGTTATCCTAGGGAAAAATTACACACTAGAATGGATTGGCTAAATGTGTTAAGCGAACCAAAGTGATTATGAACTAGTAAACCTCAGGAAGTTGTGTTATCCTAGAGGAAAGTTTGTTCAAGATATTTTGACTATTTGGCTAGTGTTATGTCTTGCATAACCACCCCATATTTTGCCTTGGTCAAAATGGGTCCCCCTTTTTGTTCTTTATCTTTTGTTGTTTTTCAAACAAAGTTTGGAGTCATTTTTCTTCCAACACTTTGTTTATTTTGGTTTAGTCTATCAAAAGCGGAACCGACAATGAATCGGGTTTTGAAAGTTCTTTTGACACTTGTTTTTAATCCCATCCTGGTGGTGTTTTCTTTTGGCCTTTTATTTTGTCTTTAGCGGAACCAGAGCCGGAGTGGGTGTTTGGTCTTTATCAAAAATTGCAAAATCATAATTGATTCCGCCCCTGCCTCCGCTATTTTAACTTTTGGATTTTAGTCTAAGTCCTTATGTTTAGTTTTATTATGTCGGTCTTTTGCTTTACTTTTTGTGTTTGGTTTTGTTTTGTTTTTAGTTGGCGGACCCGAACCCGGAATGGGAATGGAGTTTGGAAATTTCTTAAAGTTTTCAATCAATTTCCATTTTAGTTCCACCCCTGCCATTTTTGGATCGTTGAATTTTTTACTAAAGTTGCACTACAAAAAAGTGTTTGTTCTCTTTCAGTTATGACTCTACCTTAACTGTGTTTTAATGCATTAATGACAACTGCTCATGTAGGTAGAAATCCTCATTTTTTATCATTGTTAAGAGATCAAAGAGCACAAAAGAGCACCAAAGGATTTTGTTTGAGAAAATTGATTGAAAGAGAGGAAGGATATTGCGCGTGAATCAGTTCAAAAGGTTAGCTCGGTTCTTTTGCGTTTGAGGTAGGGTTTCTTATTGTTATTGTTCTTTGTTTATTTACTATCGTGTTTGCTGAATTTTTCTTTATATCTAATCATGCTTTGAATCATTGTGTTCTAAATGGATCTGTATTTCTTGGTATGATTGTATGAATAGGTTCTTGTTTTATTTTATTTGTTTGGCTTATTTTTGGTTTCTTGTGCTGTCATTTTTTGATTCTTTGTTTTTTAAGCACAATCACTTTCACATTTTAGTTGTGATCGCGTCGTGCTATTTTGATTTGCAGTAGATTAGATTAAATTAGGGTTTAAATGGTGTTGGTTAAAGTTAGATATTTATAGTGAGGTAGATTAGATTCATCGTTTTTACTTAGGGTTTTGTCACATGTTTCGATCTGGTAAATTGGAAAGGTTTAAAATATGTGCCCTAGTTTTTATTGATTTTGTTAGATTAGGATTTCGTGTCTTTCAGTGATCACATTTAAATGATTAAAATATGATGCCCTAAAATACATTCGTTCCCCATGGTCATATGAGTGTAGTGTTTTTAAAGCCCCTTTTCATTTAATGTGACCTTGGTTTTAATCATGGAGTTATGTGTTAAATCGATAAAATCCTTTGATGACATCATGATCAATCTAGGCGGAGATGGGATCGGAATCGATCGTGAACTTGAGAATTTTGTTTTACAAAAGGTATCGATTCCATTTCCATCCCGTTTCCAGCTCCGCATATAATAAGAAGTCTTCTTTCAAAATAGCGATAACCTAGACGGAAGCGGAGGCAAAATGGAAATAGAATATGAAATACAAGATCTGAAGAAAATCGAATCCATTTTTCATTCTGATCCTGGTTCCGATCACCTTCCCGATCCTGACTCCGAGCTTGTTCATTTTTAGTGGAATATCTATATCGGTTATGGCTCCGAGTCCGGTAGTGTTGTAGAAAAGACTGTTTTATATTATGTTTCTGTCTAGTTCCAAATCTTGTGCATATATGTAAGGTATGGTTTTAAAAGCATGTTTTATGATGATGTTTAAAGATCTAATTAAAGGTTTTTCTTGCAGGAAAGTTGAAGAATGTTAGGAACATTAGGGGAAGCTGCTTGAAGGAACCAGCCTGTAGGAACTTCAAAGGCAGTACCAAAACCAAAGAAGTTGAAGCTAGAATAATTGCCTTAAACCTTGAGGTATAATCATAGGAGTCCTATTGTGAAGGTGAGCAAGGTGGAATCTGGCTGGGCAGACATCATGAATACAAACTTGGGCCAGTACAACTTTGAGGAGGCATATGTTGAAACATTCAATGAGGATGCAATTCCAAGAATGAAGAGGATTGTTGAGTCTAGTTTGGCTCATATTGCCTTGTTTCCTTTGTCAATCCAATGCCCAGAGTTGATCTTAACAGTAGCTAGTGCTTACAATCCTGCAACAAGGCAGTGTATGGATTCTCAAAATAATGTGATCATTGATCTCACTCCTTTGGCATTCCAAAATATATTTAATGTTCCAGATCCTAAGAGTTCGGTGCAGTTGGATGAGGCAGAGGCATTGGAGAAGTATAGTGAGTATAAGGACTCCAATAAGTCTCATCTAAACAAAAAGTGGTTAAAGATAGAAAAGAAGTCTTTAAGTAAACTTGTAGACCAGCCCAAGAGGGAAAATTTCTATAAGGAAGTATGAGATCTGATCATGATGTTGTCTAGGGCCTTTGGGAAGATAGATACATTTAGGTTCGAGGAGTGGATGTTTCCTTTCATCCATACTATCTTAAATGGAGTCCAATAATTTGATTGGCCAATGATTGTGTCTAATGATGTTCATGATCAATTGACTAATGTTAGGAAAACCAAATCTTTCTTTATGACCTCTTACATTGTATATGCAGTAGCAAGATTGGGTATTTTCCTAGGTTTGAACAGAGTGGGCATAATGGGAGCTTTGGATGGAAAAAAGAAGGTATGGGAACACTATGATCATTTGTCTCTTCAGGTTGCTAAGACTTATGTCAAAAGAGTCAATGATGCATTTATATATGTGATCATTAATCAATTGAATGGAGATGCAAGCTACTGGTTATTTCAAGAAGCCATGGCATTCATTGCTGAATGGGGATGTTGGTACATTCAATACCCCAAATTTACATACTTCAGGTTGGCTAGTTTTGAAGGCCACCCACATTTACTTCCAAGTTGCTGCAATAACAGAATAGTGTCGATGGAGTTTGTGTATCAAGCTCTTGGAGTTAATGCTTGGTTTGGGATCAAGCATAAAATCGAATGTCATAAATTTCCCATGAAGTTGGGTGAGTATAGCTGTCAACACTTGGTAGGAGCAAAGGTGGTTTGTAGTGAATTGATACAAATGAAATTGGGATTATACACAGCTTGTAAGTATTTTGATCCAAAAGGTAAGATGTATGCCTTGTTGCCTTCGGTGTTTACCAAACATTTCAATTTGTTAGAAGACTTCTAGAGTGATAGGCAAGATGAATATGATCTAAGAAAGAAGAACTATGAAAAATTGTCTATTGCACTCATGTCAGAGCTAGGTGTTAAAGAAAACATTCCTGACACATTGGTAGATGATGGAATTGTATTGGATCCATCTTATGAAGCTTTGAATGTTGGCACCAAGAGTCTGGATCCAATTGATTGGGATGCTGAAGAAACCATTGATACTAAGAAGATTGGAAGGATAGTATTAGATAGGAGTGTGCAATGGTTAATGTTAAGAACTCAAGCTCCTCAAGGACCAATCCTTAAAAAAGATAAGGGATACAAGAGGATTAAAATAAAGACACCTCCCAAAGAGCCATTGGAATTTCTTCCTCCAGACATTGAAGAAATAGAGCTTGAGGTGGTAGATGATGAAGAAGAAACACAAGAAGGAGATGTTCTAGTAGGATTTGTTGTTTCGACATCTACATTAGGTGAATCATCCGCACAAGTCCCAATTACAAGAAAGAAGAGTAAAGAAATTAAAAAAGGAGCTCTTCATAGTATGGTTGAAGCTGGCAAGGGAAAAGAGGTGGAGAAGGAAGTTCTGGAAGTTGAGACAGATTCAGACGAGACTCTGTCAGAAAAAGATTTGCAAGAGAACATGCCTCTAGAGGAGGATATTGAGCAGATCTTAACACAAGAAGATCAATGGAATTTGTTTGAAGATGCAAAAATGGATTATGATGCAAAGGTTGTAGCCTTAGAGAAACAAAAGGAAATGGAGGCCAAGGTACAAGCTGATGTTGTATTGCACTAGCAACAATTGAAAGAAAAACAAGTTAAGGAAAAGGCAGTAGTTGATGAAGTAGAGAGAAAAAGAAGGCAGCAAGAACATGAGCTCAAGGTCAAAGAATAGAACAAAAAGTTGGAGCTAATACAAAAAATTCATGACCTTGAGGAAGAGAAGGCAAGGAACTGAAGGGAAAGAGAAATCTTAGTTGCCAAACTAAAACTTGAAGAAGAAGCTACCTAGAAAGAAGAAGAAGCACAAAGTTTAAGAAAGAAAAAGGATGCTGAGGAGTTGGTTAAGAAGCAAAAAGAAGAAGAAAGGGAAAAATAAGAAAAGCTTAAGGCTTTGGAGGCAAAAAGATTAGAAAAGGAAAGACTAGAGGCTTTGGAAAAAGAGAAACTAGAAAAAAAAGCTCTAGAGAAGGAAAAGTTGGAAAAAGAAAAGGTAGAGAGAGATTAGTTGGAAGAAGAGAGTCTGAGGAAAGAAGAGGAATAAAAGAAAAGGGAAGAACAAAAAGATAGAGAAGAGGCTGAGAAGCTGGTGCAGATGCATATACTGCAAGAACAACAAGAGAAATCAAGGGTTGACTCTTAACCTTAGGTAAATATTCAGCCACCTTCTACAGTTGTTGCTTCCTCTTCTATGATGACTACTGCTCCAAGTGCTCCTACTTGGCTAAAACTGGACCTACAGAAGAGGGCAGTAACACCTCTACAACCTCTCAATTGGGAGGATATGATGAAAGGAATTGAGCAGGAGAGGCCTAAAAAGAAGGCTAAGATTCTACATTCTACCCGACTCACAAACAAAGGAGAAATTATTGTTGAATGTGCCATGCCAATGATAGAAAAGGAGGTAGGCGGCATGCAGCTAACAGATTATTATTTGAGTACTGTCAACTTGGGAAGGCCCACTAGGAATTAGCAAATGAACTTGATTGATGTGGTGGCTTCAACAACCAAGTCAAGAATGATCAAGGATAAGCAAAAGAAGGATGAGCTTAAAGCTCAATTGGATCAACTACATTCATTCTTGAAGAGTGTCTCCTCTCCAAGATCACAATAGGTAACAGTCATTAAGACTCCTATTTTTTAAGCAAAAAGGAGGTAGATGATTTGGTGCAGGTAAGAGGCAAAGTGGAGATGGTAGAACGATGGGTAGACAAGTTGAACCAAGAGGTAGGTGAAGTTTTGGTTAAAGGTTTTGAAGCCTACAAGGACACAGAAGGGTTAATAAAATAAATGCATCAATACATTGAGGCATCGAAGAAATAGGAAGAAGAGTACAAAGAATATAGTTAGAAATTGGAAAGAGTGAGTGCATTGCCTTTAACTACTCTTCTAGAACAATCAATACTTGAGGAGGACAATAAGGATTTTATGGAGAAAACCTCTCATATACTCCATTTTAGAACCGACTTCTTGAGTAAACATAAGGATGAGATTCAAGAGGTTGTTAATAATTTGACTGAGAAATTGGAAGAGCTAGAAGCAGTCATTGCTATCATTGTAGATGTGAATGTGTTAATAAAAGAAGGCATGCCTTTGAGTTAAATAAAAGAGAAGTGGGATGAAAGGTTCAAAGGACTCGTGCATAAAGAAGACGATGGAGAAGATTTGATAATAGATCGACTAGTAGATGTCAAGGAAGAAATAAAAGTTGTTGGGAGAGAGTTGATAAAAATAAAAGGTATGAGGGAGTTTGCTGCAGCGGAATTAGATTGAATCAAATTTGAAGATAGCTAGATTGATGGGCTGGAAATAGATACATTACAACAAGTCTTCACCAGCTACGATGAGTTCATTGCAAATCCAGCTTCACATGCATGAATCCTTGCATGCATAATTTTTCCTCATCTTTGCATGTTGCATGTAGCACTAATAGTTTTTGAGCGCATGATTTATTTTTCTCTCATATCTTCTATTTCTAGTTAAACTAAATGTCTAAATGTAAGAACTCAAGATCAAATTGATCTGAGTTTCCAAGAGAATTTTAGTTCCTAAAGGGTGGATAACCTAAAATAGAAGTGGAGTTCGAGGTTTTGTATAACTATAAATACCCAATGGGTATCATATTGTAAAGGTCGGCTAATTGAGAATAGAATTGGCTTACCTAATGCTAGGAGATAGAATTTTGCAGTGATCACTTTGATACATTGTTACTAGATGCTTTACAGTTAATAAAAATTACAATTTTTCTCATAATATGGTGTTAGAGTTAAATTGTTTGTGTGATAAGGCTGATAAGTTATAATCTATCTTTATGCAGTGATTGTGCTGAACATAAAATTTTCTCGAGTGATGAAAGTCATTTGAAGGAATCAGATTTAAGGATTGTCTTATTAGATTATCATTGAATTAAAGTTATTAAAATCTGTTGATCTATGACCTTGGCAATGAATGGATGTGTGTTTTGAAATCTTGGAGATAGTTGCGATAAGCGAAAAGTGGTATTGAAATAAGCACCTTAGATGCATGCAATGGTATAGTTTATGTTGTAGATTGTGTCATGCTTTGGTTTTGTGATTTGTTAGAAAACATTCATTATTGAAGGTATATGTCCAGATGTTAGATAAATTTGATTCAAATTTACTGGTTACCCCTTTGTTCTATCTTTTTCTTTTATTTGAAACCCCTTTATTTAAAAAAATTATTTTGATAAAATGAGTCATTGCTTGAGTCTTTTGTTACCAACACAGGCCCCTTGAACATTACAATTGCATGAACTGATTGAGTGACACCAGACAGTTGAGAACCAACCACCAGGACCTTGGGATTTAGGCCACTACATGTTGTCTTTCTTTTTCAGGAGAAATAGAGTAGAAATATTATGTTTTAATGTTGTTTGTGTCATTTTACCCATCAACAGCTAGGTGTGTTAAGCCAAGATAGAATGATGTTGATTGAGCCTTTGAGTTTAGGATGATTGATTTTTCCATAGTTCTCCAAAATTTTGTTGATGGGATGAAAATTTGATTGATGGAGAGATAGATGAGAATGACAACCTTGATCCTAGACTTGAACCTAGACACAACTCTTTTTACAAAACCTCGGTGTTGAAGAACATGCTATACTCCCTATGTGATCAAAGAAAACCTTTCAAAAAGCTCAGGATTTTTTTGATAGTATAATGCATACAAAGTTGGATTATTACTTGAAGCCTTCTTATAGAAGTTGTACACTAGTCTTTCTCTGACATTAAGGAGAATTTCAAGATGTTGTTCACAGGCTCTTAGACTTATCCTTTTGAACCTTGGTTTCAGGATTTTGACCTTTTGGGAAATCATTTGAAACAACACATGTGAGATCCAATTTGTATTTTATCTTGCCTTAGTGAATTTCATTTTACCAAAAACACTTGTTTGATTATGTTTCAAACTACATGTCTAATGTCCCACTTTCTTTTTCATCCTATAAGGTCCATTATGTGGAAATCAAGGAAATTAGGGGAAAAAATTCCTAGGTTTAACCTTAGTGGAAACAAATGATAATAAAACCCAAGCACTTAGAAACGTCTAAGGATATGATCCGTAGGGAAAGCAAGAGTACTTAGATTTTACAAGGATATTTGTTTCCTCCAAGGGGTTTGAAATTTGTAATTATTTGTGAATGTTTATTTTTCAATTGTTTTGAGGACCAAGAAATGTATTTTTTATTTCCAAGCACATGTACAACCCTAGGATGATGAGACAATATTTTGTTGGGTTCCCACTTGGATGAATCCAACTGCATATATTTTGTGCGGATGGCTAGATGTTTGACCATAGAGGCTCCCCCTTACAATGCGCACACTTCTCGGGTCATCCAAGCATCAGTATCCATGAATCTCCCATGGCATACTTTCCATCTCTACAACAAAACTGCATGTATAATGTGTGGCGGCTTCAAAGGACATGACCTTTTGCACCAACAAAATAGATAAGGATTTGACCTTCTAATCAAGGGTTTTAATTTAGTTTTTCCTATTCATGGAGGCTGACCCATGTGGTGAGAGACCATTGTTTCCCTTCTCATCAGAGCCAACCACGTGATACTGGCTTTTGTTCCAGTACCCACTTTTATATTCCAGCTAGAAATACACTTGTCTTTAGTGTGTTACCGGTTGGGTCGTTCCTTTGGGTGAGTAATTTTTCCCACAAGGTAGGCCCGCTAAGATAAAAAAAAAGCAACTAAAATTATTTTTAGTTGGATCAAAATTTTTTTAGAAACAAAGGGAGAGAACACACAATAATTATACTCATGCACTCGCAAAGTGTTTTGTTCAATTTTAAACCCAAAAATTGAATTGTGGAGGTAATACTTTTGACAACTTAATATCACAAAAGGACTTTTGATTCTCAAGATTTCCATGAGGTGTTAGAGAAGAACATACACCTTTTATATGATATTACTTTGTTAAAAGGATTACAATACATCAAAAACACATCTTCATTTTAATCCTCAAAACAAGAAATGGGTTCTTTTTAAAGCACCAACTTTGAAGTGTGAAAGTTGCATTGTTCAAATTTTAAACCTTTAAACAAAATCTAGTGGATTGTTTCTAGGTTCTTTTTAGCCTTTTGCAAACTTTGAAAGAGAAATTTATTTGTTCTTTTTAAACCCAAAAGAAAATGTTCCTAAGGCATGAGAGTAAACAAATTCCTTTTTAAAAACATAATTTAAAATACTTAAAAAAGTGTTGAACACTTCAGTGTTTAAAAAAAAACTATGCTTAATGAACATGATGCCATGATGAAGCTTCTACTTTTATTTTTTCCTTGCTCCAACCTGCAAAATGATAGAAACTAGAGAGCACAAGAAACAACAAACAGGTCAAAAGTTAGGAAAATTCAAAAATCAAAAGCACATGTTAAAATTTAAAATCAGATTGTTTCTTGCGGCAGAGTTAGAGGGTGTGACTTAGTTAGCAGGTGCAGCACAGTCTAGAATAGAGATGATGCTATATAGCGCCATGTGTTTGACTAGTTGTGGCGCTCTACAAAAATAGAGACCGTGGGTACAGTGCAATTTAGTAGGCGACAGTTTGTGAGCGACGAAGTTTGGGAAAATTTGAAATTTAGAGGCGGGAAACAGGTGCGGTCTGATATAGTGCTATGGTTTATAATGGGTGCAATTCAATACAACACCACATCTACGTAAGTAGTACAATACAGAGCCGCATTAACTATCCGCAATGCAGTTTCTTGTGTATAGACAAAAAAGTTAAAATCACAGAATTTTCACAAAAAGTGATGAAATTCTTGAGCCAAGCCCTCCTTCTAGCACAAAAATGTGAACCCCCAAAACCTACAAATGCACAAAAACAACAAACAAGTCAATGTGTTAGCTCAAATGTAAACAAGTATGAGAGATTCCCCATGAAATCCATCTATTAAAATTCAAACTAGCAAAATGAAGAACACAATATAAAAAATCATGTAAATCCTAATTAAGCCAATAAACTTATGATCCCATGGGGGAATTGGTGCCAATTGAATGTTAAAATTGTTCCTTTCCCAACTCCTAAGTTGCAATGTGAGTGATTGTAGATTGATCAAATCTTTTCAATGAGATTTGAGCATAACCTAGCTATGAAATTATGAAAAATTATGAATGTATGGAATGATGTGCACAAAATTATCTCTCAATGTGAAGAGAGTAACTTTGTATGAAAATGTGGATCGATAATGAGGAGAGAAGCCTCCAATTTATAGATTTGAATTTGGAAGAGAAGGCAAGATTTGGGCAATGTGGGACTAAATTTCACCCAATGGTTGAATGCCACTTGTCACCATGTGAATGGTTGATGGTTGTGCACATTTTTTCCAAAGTGCCAATAAATGCAATTAGTTTGGATTTGAAATTTGTGAAATGACTTGTTGAAGAGGGAAGGGAAATGGAGTTAATGTCACTTGACTCAACGCAAAAGACATGTAAGAGGTCTTAAATGCCTTGTTGGAAGGACCAAGTCCACTTGGACTTTTTGAATTCAAATTGAGAGAATATTCCCTTTTGATGCCATGAGAGGGAAAATAGAGATTTAAAAAATGAATTAAATCTATTTTCATGTGCAAGTTGCATTCTCTAGAAATTTTAGTGAGAGGGATTAATTTAATCAAGATTTCGATTAATTTTATGAAGGATTAGATGATTTGACAATTTTGACTTAAATAGATGAATTGATTTAAATCATAATTGAGAGGAAATGATAAATTAAATAAATGATTTTGATTTATTTATCTAAGGAGGAATATGTTAGATTAAATCAAATAAGGTTTAATTTATTTAATTTAATAAGAGGACTTTAGAGATTTTAATCAAATAAAATTATTTATTTAATTAAACATAAATATAAGGTTAATTAAATTAAATTGATTAATTTAATCAATGGAGGAGAAATACTTAATCAAATGAATAATGATTCATTAAAGTAAGAGAAAAAATATGATAAAATGTTGAGAGTATGATTTAGGAGGAAATGTTGTTAGTAATAAGGATCAAGTGTGTCAAACCAAAATTTTACATTTTCCATGTGTACATTTTTCCCCTCTTTGAAGTAATGTACTTTGTTGCATTGATTCAAAGAATAAATTGTTGTGATCAAAGTTCATAATTTCTCAATTTTTCAGATGCCCTAGTGTTGCCCAGCGAAAGGATATTGTTGGTATAATGCCCCCTCGAGAGATCAGAGGAAAATTTTAATTTTTTGGGTGATCCCGCGAAAAAAGACGACAACGTGCCTAACAAGCTAGAAATTCCTCAGAATGCCAAAAAATGCGTTAAAATGCTAGAAAAGATGCAAAATGGCCCTCAGTTGGACAAAAACGGGATCGGGGGACCAAAACCCTAGTTAGACGATCAAATTAGGTCAAAAAACCCTAATTTTTATGCTTAAATAGACCTTGAGTTGTCACTTTCAATGCATTTACAATCTTAGCCCTTAAAATTACACATTTTTAGCTCTGAGTCTTGGTCAAAATGGTGCGATGAGAAATTTCCAAGCACATGTCGAAGAGAGTACGAGTGCACTAGCGACCAGTCGGCACAAGATCCATGGTATGTACCCCTATCCAAATTTCATTTTTCTTGTTTTTCATGCATTAAATAGGGTTTAAGTGTCATGTAAGTTGTGTGGCGCTATATAGCACCGCTGAAAATGTTTTATCGGTGTCGCACAGTCCTGTATTGGACTGCATATGTGAACTGCACCACGCATCTCAGTTTGGACATTACGGTTTTGCCAGTCAAATTTTGTCGCATGTACCTATTGAACCATGCGGTGATGTTAGCAAATTAGGTTTTGCCGCAAAGTGTACTACATATGTGAATAGCGTCGTGTGGCCACTTTGGAACTATGAAAAATGCAAACTCTACCGCGGCGGTGTAGTTTGCAACTTTCCAAACTGTGCCGCACTCGCAAACAATGCCGCATTTGTTGTTTTGGGTACGAAAAATTAGTGCGAGATGCAAAAACAATTATTTTTCCTTGATGCGATGGCTCCCATTGTACAGGAGTAGTTTGATGTACTTTACTCGTAGGAGCATAGATGGCCAGTGTTTTGCAGATTGTAGGGTATGCATGAGTTGGTTCAGGAGCACCTTGGTGCCCTTGGTCTTTGGTATGTTGTGTATGTCCCTCCTATTTGGGTGCACTTAGGCATGATGACAACCTTGGCCAAGCGGTGGCACAATGAGACTTCTTCCTTCCACATTCCTATTGGAAAGGCCATTATTGCCCTCGAGGATGTCTGGCATATCCTCCAATTACCTATCCATGGCACTAGAGTTATCTATGATCTAGAAGTCGATAAAGATGCTTGTTATGGGGTTATGGAGCTTGATGAGATTGAGTTTTCTGATGGGAAAATTGATTTAGAGAGATATCGTGATAGTGTTCCCATTTATAGATTCATTATTGTTGCTATCATCTCAGGCCTTGTGGTACTCGATCGACAAGGCCGATATTTTATTGTAGGATGGGGACTAGCATGGGATCAGATGGTTCACCACAGGGAGTGCTTTTCTTGGGGACAAGTATTACTAGCATCCCTCTACAAGGATCTTCACAAGTTTTCGTACCTAGACAGTAGGTCCCTCGGGGCCAGAGTAACCTTACTACATATCTAGGGATGGGATCAGATCCCAATGCTTCACCTAGATGTTAGCCCAGTTATCTTTGAGACAAATGATCCTGTTGTTTGGTGATATGGTGGGCCAAAGATTCATTTCACCCACACTGGCACAAGTGGTCTGGTACATTGGTGGCGAGTTCTCGATGAGATGAGAGAGTTCATCTAGAGACTCTAGATGGGCATGTGTCGATGGTACGATGATGTAGATCAGCTATTTTATGCCAAACAGGATAGGTGGATGCAAGGTTGGGAGCATACCATGATAGAGTGGTTGTGAACCCTTTAATTTCGGACCTGCACACATGCAACAAACAGACATAACATTAGATCAATGTGCAAGGTAAAATGAGGATTCCCCATGAAAATAGTTTGAAACATTGATATAGGAAAACAAGTGAAGAACAATATAAATGGAAGTAAACAAATCCTATTTTAATGAATAACTATCAATCCCATGGGGGAATTGGTGTTGATTGGTATGTCAAAATCAACCCTTTCCCAATTCATGTTTGTAAGCTTGATGATTGTTGATGGTGATATCAGCTGGCTTGAATGGAATGAGCAAGATTAGCTCTCAATTCAAGATAGAAACCTTGTATGAGGTATGTGAAATTTGTGGATGAAATGAAGTATGATATACTTGCTTGAATTGTGGATGATAAAATGAGGAGAGAAGCCTCCAATTTATAGATTTCCAAATTGGAAAAGAGAGTGAAAACTAGCAATGTGGGATTATTCAACATCCAATGGCAAAGTGTCATTTGTCAAGATGTGAATGGTTGATGGTTGTGCACATTTTGGCCAAAGTGCCAATAAATGCAATTAGTTGGAATTTTGAATTTGAAAAATGACATGTGAAAGGGAAAAAAGAATGAAATAAATGTCACTTGGCTCAATGCACAAGGACATGTAAGAGGCATTAAATGCCTTGTTGGAAGGACCAAGCCCACTTGGAATTTTTAAATTCAAAATGAGGGAATATTCCATTTTGATGCCATGTGAAGGAAAATAGAGAATTAAATAAATCAAAGTAATTGATTTATTGTGCAAGTTGCATTCTCTAGAGGATTTTAATGAAGGGGATTAACTTAATCAAGGATTTGATTAATTTAATGAAGGATTTATATGATTTGACAATTTTGATTTAAATAGATGAATTAATTTAAATAAAAATTGAAAAGAAATGATTAACTAAATAAATGATTTTGATTTATTTAACTAAGGAGGAATATGTTAGATTAAATCAAATAAGGTTTAATTTATTTAAATAAGAGGACTTTAGAGATTTTAATCAAATAAAATAATTTATTTAATTAAAGAGAAATGTAAGGTTAATTAAATTAAATTGATTAATTTAATCACTGGAGGAGAAAGACTTTAATCAAATGAATAATGATTCATTAAATTAAGAGAAAAAATATGATGAAATGTTGAGAGTATGATCTAGGAGGAAATGTTGTTAGTAATCAAGATCAAGTGTGTCAAACCGAAATTGTACATTTCCATGTCTACATTTTGCCCCTCTTTGAAGCAATGTACTTGTTGCATTGATTCAAAGAATAAAATACTGTGATCAAAGTTCAAATTTTCTCAATTTTTTAAGATGCCCCACTATTGCCCCAACGAGAAGGATTACGCTGGTATACTGCCCCCTCAAGAGATCAAACGGAAATGTATGCTTTTTCGATCAATATCATGATATAAATATGAGGGGAGTGGTCTTATTGATCAAAATGATGAAAGATAATTCTCTGATGTAGACAAATCTGATGATGCATAGAGAGTCATTGACTATGGGTAGTCTCGTGTATAGCCTGATGTGACACACCAATTTTAGATAGAAATTTTAGTAAAGATAGAAGAATGAGAAGAATGGAAGGAGGATCCACACAAGATGATGATTGATGATGTATTGCTTACCAGGATTTGGGATTTTCAAATGGCCAATTACTTTATGTTTAATAACACACGTAGGTACGATGCATCAAGGTATAAAGGACCAAGATGGCGTTGCATCTAGTGTGATGGAATTTGACTTGAAAATCATATGAGTATTCTTGTTCACACTTAACATGCATACTTCATTTGGGATGTGGTTCAAAAATTCTAAAAATCTTGGGCCAAAACACAGGAAAGCAAGTCTTCCTATGTGGTCAACAAGATATCTAAAACATCCTCTCCACAAACCAAACAAAGAACACATGACTACGTTATTTTACAAGTGTATCCCACAAGCATAGTAGATAAAAGAGACAATGATCTTTGCCTCATTCCTTTCTCTCTAAACTTGTTTTGTTTAGGCATCATCGAGAGGTCCTTGGAATGAGCGCAAAATAAGATAAGCCGATTAAAAGACCAAATAAAGAAAACCAACCAAGCTAATGTTCTTCATACCGCTAGCCAAGACTAAACTATTGTGAGGTACCTGATTTCTTATGTCCATCATAGGAAAGCTTCATCCTAGGACATGTTGTGATTAGGGTTTTGATGGGACTGATTTGGATGATAAGCTATTGATACTCCGAGTTGACCAACTTGCTTGCTTACTGATTTAGACTTTCGAGACTCTGAGGATTAGAGTCTTCACTTTGAACCTGCTAGACTTGCTTCTGACTAAATCACCAAAGGGTGAATGTGACAATTGATTTTATTATGAGTGATGACAAGCACAAGTGAAAGCGAGATGAGATGGATGCACCATTTTGGATTTTTCAAATATTTTGAGGTTATTTTTTGTATTTTGAGATGTTTTGTAAATGTTTTTGGTATTTTCAAGATTTACGATGAAGAGACTAACTTAAAGACCTATCCTAGGGGTCTCAAGAGTCAATCCATAGATTAGCCTTGCCTATGTTATACACGTAGAGACCACATAGTTTGACTGACAATAGACTGACTTAGTGATGAGATGGGTGGGAAAACAGATTGCCATATTATTGCAATGGGCACCTAAGGAATGACCTAAATGTGGAAAATATAAATGAATGGATTGCCAATGCGATAGATGCCTAAAGGATTGACCTAAATGTGGAAAAGATGGGCAAATAGATTGCCAATGTGATAGACGCCTAAAGGACTGACCTAAATGTCTCGAGAGATGATCAAAGATCAACCTTTCCTATGTTCAAGCTCATAGACGACGTAGTTTAGACAAGGTGGAAGACTGACAAGACTGAATAATGGAATTTTTTGAAGATTTTCCAAGATTTTGACATGTTTTGGGATTTTCTGATGAATTTTCCAAATGTTATAATTTTATGATGCCTTGGGAAGAGCAAAAAAATATACACAAATTTGATCCAGTGTTAGTTGAAAGGACGTGACCCCAGCGTTAAGTGATAGACTACTTCAATAAAGGCAGGACAAACTAACCTTAGGGATATGCCAAGTAGTACTATGGTGGAATATGATATGGGTATCAGCTCAAGTTATGGTTTGGATGCGAGCGTATGGGTAGATGGAAGATTTTAATGAAATGTGATGGAATGAATGAGTGATTCGTACAGATCTTGGTGGATGGGGAGTGCTTTATTTATGCTTGGTGCCTATTTTCTAGGTTTTCACCAAGGTACCTATCCAAAATGCCAGCGAAGTGGTTTTCACTAGAGGATGATTTTTTTCTTAACTATTTCTAATCCTTTTTCTAATTTTTTAGGAATTTTGTATTTTTTGATTTTTTTGTTGTTGCCAAGATGCCTATTAGCCAGGTTTTCATCAAGGTGACCATTTTTTCAAGACTTTTTCTGATTGTTTTTGTATTCTTGGTTTTATACCTTGCAAGTTCTTAGGCATAAAACTTTTTGAGATGGGAGTTGTTCAGAGGCTCTTGTAGAGGCTCACCTTTTGGTGTTGCTAATTGATATGCTCTTGATCTATAGATATCTATGATGACAAAAGGTCCCAACCAATTGGGCTCAAATTTTTTTTTTCTCTCTAGATTCGACACATTCTTTTGGTTCTCTTTCATCACAAGTTCGCCGACTTGGAAGGTGCCTTGCCTAATCTTCTTGTTGTAGCTTTGTTTTACGTGATTCTGGTAGGCCTATATATGGTTTAGGGCATCCATGCATCGTTCATCTAGCAAATCCAACTCATTCAGTCTTGTGACCCTGTATTCCTCATCTATGATGAGGTTCTGTAATGATATCCTTATTGAAGAGAGCTCGATCTCAATTGGGAGTATGGCTTCTGATCCGTAAACCAAGGAAAATGGGGTGGCATCTGTTGGTGTGCAGATGCTAGTGTGGTAGGCCCATAAGATGGGATTTAGCTGCAGATGCCAGTCATGACCAGATTCATTGACTGTCTTAATGATTTTCAGAATGGTTTTGTTGGTAGCTTCTTCTTGGCCATTGCCTTGTGGGTAATATGGGGTGGAAAAGTGGTGTTGGATTTTGAATTTTTCGCACAAGTCACGGACATCTTGATTCTTGAAAGGTTTCCCATTATCAGAGATAATAGATTGAGGAACACCATATCGGAAAATGAGGTAATTCAAGATGAACTTGGATATATGTTTTCCATTGATGTAGGTCATGGGAATTGCTTCAACACACTTTGTGAAATATTTTGTGGCAGTGATGATGAACTTTTGGCCATTGGATGAGGTGGGTGAGATTTTACCTTTGAGATCAAGCCCCCATTACAAAAAGGGCCATGGTGTAACAATAGGGTGCAATTCTTGAGCTGGTGCATGAATAAGGTCTCCATGCTGCTCACATTGTAAACACCTTTTGATAAAGTTATGTGCTTCTCTTTCCATTGTCGGCCAGTAGTACCCAGTTATCAAAAAATTCTTGGCCAAGGTCATACCACTTGAGTGTGAACTGCAAGTGCCATTGTGTACCTCAGTTAAAGCAATCAGGGTTTCCTTAGGTTTTAAGCAATGTAATAGGGTTCCATCAATGCTTCTACAGAAGAAGGTTTCTCCTAGGATGAAAAATTGTAAGGACCTTTTGACAAAGTTTCAATTGAGGTTTGGGGTAATGTTGTCTAGGAGGACTCCTAATCTCATATAGGTGTAGATTTCATGGTACCAAATATCACCAGGACCAATGAGTTCGCACACATATTCTGACTCTGATACCTTGAAAGTGGGTATGAGAAGCTTCTCTACCAGGAATTCATGTTTCGAGACATTATGAGGGATATCTAGCAAGGATCCAATAATTTCCATTGCATCAACTACTCTTTTGTTTTCCCTTGGTATCTAATCAAAGGTGATCTCGATAAATGATTCCTTAAGGATTTCTACCACCTTCTTGTATGGTGTGAGCTTATCATCCTTAGTTTGGTATTCACCGTTGACTTGGTTGATGATAAGTTGTGAATCTCCATAGACCTTTAATGCCATGATTCACCACTGCGCCGCAATCTTGAGACCTATGGTTAAAACCTCATACTCTGCAATATTGTTGGTATAGGGGAATGCCAACTAGTAAGATCTTGGTACAAAATCCCCCTGGGGGGTGATGAAAAACACACCGGCTCCTAATCCATGTTGTGTGTGGGAACTATAAAATTATAGTTTCCAATGATCGGCTATACTAAGATTGAAAATGGACTCGTTTGGAAACTCTAATATGAGTGGATTGTTTGTGTAGATGGGAGCTTCTGCCAGTTGGTCTGCAATGACTTGTCCTTTTATTTCCTTTCACTCCACATACTCGATTTCATACTCTGACAATATCATTACCCATTTAGCCATCCTTCCCATGGGCATAGATTTTGACAGTAGATATTTTAAAGGATCTATCTTGGCAATGAGCTTGATTTTATGTGCCAGCATGTAGTTTCAAAATTTCTATGAAGTGAACACTACCACTAGGCAAGCTTTCTTAATGAATGTGTAGTTCAACTCATGGCCAACCACTATTCTACTAATGTAATAGATATCCCTTTATGTTCCATTTTCATCATGCTGAGCCAAAAGAGCACCCAAGGCTATTGTTGTTGCTGAGATGTACATGATCAATGGTTTCCCTATAATGGGTGGCATTAACACAGGTGGCATAAATAGATATTCTTTGATTTTTTTGAATTCCCATTCACACTTGTCGTCCCACTTGAATGCTACCCCCTTGTGGAGTAGATGTGAATACGCAATCTTTTTGTCTGCTAGTTGCGCTATGAATCTTTGGATGGACTAGAGTCTGCCTTGTAATCCTCTGAGTTGTTTTAGTGTTCTTGGTGCTCCCATATCGAGGATTTATTTTACCTTCACAAGATCCACTTCTATCCCTCTCGTCAACACTATGTATCCCAACAGTTTTCCTGATTGTACCCCAAAGACACACTTCTTTGGGTTGAGCCTAACCTTGTATTTTTCCAATCTATCAAAAATTGCACTTAGAGTCGCTATGTGGTCTTGCCTCTTCTTTGATTTAGCCAATATGTCATCCACATAATCTTTGACAATTTTTTGTATCATGTCGGGGAAGATTAGTGTCATGGATCTTTGATATGTAGCCCCTACATTTTTTAACCCAAATAGCATCACATTCTAGTTGTAGGTGCCCCAAGGACATGTGAATGTTGTCTTATGTTGGTCTTCTTTTGCAATCATTATTTGGTTATATCTCGAGAAGCCATCCATCAGGGATAGCATATCATGTCCAGTCATCATATCCACTATCATGTGAATGTTGGGTAGTGGAAAATCATCCTTAAAACATGCTTTGTTTAGATCTCTAAAATTTGTGCAAATACAGATGCCCCCATTCGGTTTTGCGACTGGTACAAGGTTGGATACCCATTATGGATAGTCAATTGGGAATATGAAGCCAACATCCAGGAGATTTTGTAACTCTACCTTGACTAGCAAGGCTATATATGGATGCATTTTTCTTAACTTTTATCTAACTGGCTTTGCTCTAGGGTAAACAACCAAATGATGAACCACCACTTCCAAATCTAGACCTAGCATGTTAGCATAAGTCCATGAAAATTTTACCTTCCTTTCCTTTAGAAATGCCACTAGCAGTTCTTGTTCCTCTGTCAGAAGAGACTCAACATAGAAAGTGATTTGTTGTTCTATTTCTATTCCCAAGTTAACAGGATTACACTACTCTGCCAGGACTGCTGATTTCTCTTGATGCAATGCAGTAGGGGGAGATTGAATCTTTCATCCTTCGGTGCCTCAGAGAGGTTTTCACCATTGGATGTATCCTTTATTTTTACTATTATGTGGTTATAGAGTGCCACATTGTCGTTTTCACTCAATAACTCCGAGCTTATTCTCGATATTTTTCTTTTGTGACTGAACGAATCAATCGTCTCCCTGTAATATGTCTGGGTGTCTAAATTGATGTTGAAAACTGCCTTGTGATCCCCACACCGAACTGTATCCCTTAGTACCATGAATTCTAAGAGGGCCTCATCATTTTTGAATTATTCCAGAATTGGTGGTCCTCGTTGGTCATTATCGATGAGTTGAGGGTATACTAAGGTGTTTTTATGGGTTGATTGGTTTGACTCAGCAAGTGAGGCACTAATAATTAGTATGGAGGAGTTCTCAAAAAGCATGGGAAGGACTATTATGGTATCATCATCGTCACTACTAGCACAGACATCAGTGATGTCAAAAGTGAAGTTGTCAAGGGGGATACCTATATAGGCATACAGGTGGTCTAAGGGTAGTTTCCAACACTTGAGGAGAGGACCTGACTGCCCTACTAAGAGTACCTCTACCACATACGGTTATATTCAGATGAGTACATATGAGGCCAAGGTTCTGCATTCTTCTTTTTGCAATGATGGACTCTAGCCACCCATCACTCTTCCTTCCAAGACTTCTTTTTTCTATTATATCCCATGCCAAGCATTATTTGTAGCCCTCTGTTGGCTTCATCGAAAGGTAATGTAGGTGTGGGTTTTGCATCATGGTACATTATGCTTGAAATATCTTCCTCATCAACGCTTTCCCAACTTAGGTATCCCCAATGGCGGAATCCAGAGGGGTCTAACCTAAGGGTGTGGACAAGTGTTTCAGTTGGTCGAGGTTGCCCATGTGATCTAGGAGATTGTGGTAACTCTCATACAACATATGCACTCTTCTTCATTCTATAGTCTCCACATCCATTGTCCTAGATCATTTTTTTGATGTCAGATATATCAGGGATGGCGGGTGTCTCTATCGTAGAAGTGGAGGCAAGGGTGGAGGGGTCGATGTACGAAGTGGATGGGCCTTCATCATTTTTTGGCACTTGGGGAATTTTATAAAACTTGGATTCCAATTTTTTACAATAGGCGAATGGTTTGAAATCCCTATGTATAGTGACCTCCTCATTCTGGTATAAGAATTTTATGCATTGATGGTATGTTGAGGCCACTGCCTTCATTCCGTGGATCCATGGATGACCAAGAAGAATGTTATATGGTAAGTTAAGGTCAAGGACCTAACAAGTAGTCTCCATGGTTGTTGGTCCCACTTGGATTGGGAGTTTGATAGTTCCCTAAGACACTCTCTCTTGATCATCATATTCCCTTATTGTGATGCTCTTGTTCTTGTTGATGGAATCCTCAGTGAATCCCAAGTTCTTTATAAGCTTGAGAGAGAACATATTAAGGCCTGCACCTCCATCCACTAGGACCCTTTTTACTTTCTTTTTATGGAATACCACTTGTAGATGAATTGCAAGGTTATGAGATGGCTGTGGGGGGGAGTCTTGATCGAAGAATGTTAGGAGGTTTTGGGTGATGATATTTCCTACCATAGCCTAAAACTAATATGTGTCAAGGGTGGCAAAGACGATGGATGCTGCTAATGCTTCATCAAGAATTTTTCTATGTGCAACGGAAATTTTCAACAACTATATGATGGAGATTTGTGCGGGGGTTCTTTTTAGCTAGTCGATGACATTATAGTTAGAGGGAATAGATTTTGTATTTAAATTGGGGGTCTTAGATGGTGCCCCTGCAATGGTGACCTTTCTGAGATGTGTGGTGACTCCATAGTCAGTATTGGTGCCCTTAACACTAATGACCATGACCATTTCATCGATGCATGTGACTATTTCCTCATATACTAGGTTAGCACTAGCATATTTTTGGTTGCCTTTGTTATTCCCTTGATCCTTGATTTTGGTTTGGCATCGGATTTGTGTATATTTTTAGATCTTGATTACCAGCTGGTTGTTTGACATTGATGATTTTGTCCTTAATGAGGTCTTGGATAATATTATTTAGCCTCATGCAATTGGATGTGGTATGTCCTTTAATCTTGTGAAATTCACAAAGGAGGTTTTCATTATACCATCACGGTTTGGTCATGGGTTCCGCATATTGCTCGGAGTTGGAGAATTTGATTAGGTTTTCCTTGATCAACTTCTTCATTATGGACTCGATGGATTCCCCAAGGTCCGTGAACTTCCACTTGGGGGGATATTTACCTCGGGGAGGTGGTCCTCCTTGATTACCCAAGTTATTTATCTGGTTGGTGGGAAGTAGTTAATGTTGTGCCACTACTGCATTAGTTTACACATTATTGTGATTATGATATTTTGGTTGATTGTGAGTTTGGATATTCGGCGTGGGAGTGTTTATGACCACTTTAGCATCAACCACACCATCGTTTGTGATGTTTTTTTTTTCCTCGACCATGTTTGAGGTTTATCATTATAAGTGTTGGACGTACGATTATCCTATGGTGGAGTAAATGTTGATGTGCCTCCTTGCATAGTAAGGGATCTTTCGATGTTGAGCGCCTTTGGGATCAATTGATCGTATGATGTAATGCATTGTATTTTTAAGTAGAAATCCAAGTTTTCATGTAGATTGGATATGATCGTGCAAACTTGTTGTTCATTTGGCATGGTCCACTTGCTCTAATTGGCCTTGGATCACCATCTTTGCAAGAAGGTCGAGAATAACTCTCCTTTTTCTTGTTTGAGTGTTGATAGTTCTTCCAAACTAACATCTACACCCATGTTGAAAGCATAATTCTTAAGGAAGGCTTCCACGATTTCCTGCAATGTTTTAATGCCTATGGGTAGATGAGAAAACCATTCAATGGAAGGACTAGATAGACTTCAGGGGAAGAGTCACATTAGGTATGTGTCATCATATGTGACCTACATGCAATGCACTTGAAATTTTGTGACGTGGTTTTGAGGGTTACCCGTTCCATTACACTTGTCAAATTAGGGGATCTCAAATCCCTTTGGGAATGATACCATTGTGAGACTTTGGTCAAATGGATAAGGGCACAAGTTTCTTGGTGTTCTTGTTTTTTTTCCCACCTAGAGGTCCAACACCTGCTGTAAAATCAGTTTAATTTGTGTTGTGACATTGTTGTTCATGATGGGAGGTGGAATGAATGTGTTTTGAGGTATTTGGGGTGTTTGATTGGTGGGAGGGGTACTGGAGGGAGTTCACTGCAAGCTCTGCTATGCATTCAAGGCCTCCTGGTATGCCTGCATTTACGTCAAAAATGCTTGTTGTTGTTCCAACAACGCTTGTTTTTGGTCCATCTGTTATTGTTCCCATAAAGCCTATTGTTGTTCAAGTTGTTGTTGCACTAACAAGGCTTGTTGTTGGTCGAGCTGTTTTTACACCAACAAAGCTTGTTGTTGGTCGAGTTGTTGTTGTTCCAACAAATTTTGTTGTTTGGCTTGTTGTTGTGCTTGAAATTCTTGCAAGGCTTGTTGGTATGCTTGTTGATGGATTTCTTGTATTTGTGCTCGTTATTGTGCTTGTGCCTATTGTTGGGCTTGTGCTTGAGCTTGTTCTTGTTTCTTTTGTTTGAGTACCCTTTTTTGATTGGATTTTTGGATGGTTTGGATTAGAGTGGTGAATGAGTTTGTCACGTTAGCTTTTGGTGGGATAGGTGGTGGATTGGGAATGATGCTAACTATTGTGACAAGTGAAAGGGTTGTGGTGGTGGTCAAGATTTGGGTTGTTGGAGGTGTGGTTAAGATGATTGGTCCATGAGAAGGTATGCTTTGGGAGATTTGAGGATCGACTGATGTATTGACCGTGGTGGCTTGAATGGTCACCACTTGTTGTTGTGATTTCGCCAACAAAAGGAGAGAATTTGATGTGATGCCCAGATTTCCCAGGTTTTAGAAGCTATCGATGGGTAGGGGGGGAAGGCCCAATCCAAGAGGTGATGTGGATGTGAATGGAAATGGAGGAAGAGATGATGTGCTCCTCAGGAAGAAGAATAGGTCAATGATTCTCATTGTTCCAAATAAACTACCTTCTCCTAGCGGTAGAGAAGTTTGTATGTTTAACTGGCTGGTTGGTGTAACATGGAATGGGGATGAACTGATGGGGTTATGGGAGGTGAGTGGGATGTATGGGTGTGATGGGTTTACCAAGAAAAAATTATCCGGTGTGATGCTGACAACCACCTCTTTTTTGTTCACAAGGCTATGCTTTTGTAACTCTCGAAACATTGCACTCCCCTTGTTTACATTTGGCAAGGTTGGGGCGATGGCCGAGGTGGTTTGAGGCATTTATTGATTGATATTTGACATTGGGGATGCATTTTTAAGAGGCATGTCCACACTAGTGCCCATATCAAGGTCGAAAGGGAACTGGACCCCTCCTTTCGCTAACGTGCATAAGTATTTGAACATGGCATTGACAATTTTATGGTTCTGTGGATTTTGAACCATTTCTATCATTTCTGATTTTGTCATCCCCATGTCTTTGTTTGTGATGTCCTTTTCATAACTTTCCTCTTGAGGATTTTTGGATGGTAAATGAGAGCTACTTAGGGGATTGCTTGATCCCGCAAGGTTTATTTTGGAGATTACCTGACCCAAGTTACTAGAAGTTGATATTTCGTTGATATTTTCCATGTTCTTCTTGTATTGTGATCTTGTTTGGACCATAAAAAATAGGGATTTTTTTATCTTAATATTTTAGGCCCAAAAGAGAAGAACTAGGGAAGCCAAAGGATCAAAGAGGGTGGTAGTGATGATGATATAAATGGATGAAGTGAGTGAGCGAAACTTTTTGAATAACTTTTGAAGGGCTATGCTAAAATTTATTGCTTAGATTGATTGTGATGGTTTGACTAGGTGTATTAAGTCAAATAAATTTGTAGTGAAGTTGTAAACCCTAGGAAGTTGTGTTATCTTAGGGAAACTTGCACAAGAGAATGAATTGGCTAAATGTGTTAAGCCAACCAAGGTGATTATGAACTAGTAAACCTCAGGAAAGTTGCATTATCCTAGAGGAAAATTTTCTCAAGAGATTTGACTATTTGGCGAGGTGTGTTAAGCCAAGATAGAGTGATGTTGGTTTAGCCCTTAAGTTTAGCATGAGTGATTTTTCTAAAGTTCTCAAAAATTTTGTTGATGGGATGAAAATTTTTAATTGATGGATAAATAGATGAGGATGACAACTTTGACCTTGGACCTTGACCTAGACACGACTCTTTTTACAAAATCTCGATGTTGAAGAACATGCTATAGTTCCTATGTAAGGAAAGAAAACCTTTCAAAAAGCTCAAGATTTTGTTGATAGTAGAATGCATACAAATTTGGGTTGTTTCTTGAAGCCTTTTTATAGAAGTTGTACACTAGTCTTTCTCTAACTTCAAAGAGAATTTCAAGATGTTGTTCGTGGGATTTTAGACTTATCCTTTTGAGCCTCAGTTTTGGGATTTTGACTTTTCGTGAAATCATTTGAAGCAACACATATGAGGTTCAATTTTTCCTTTATCTTGGCTTAGTGAATTATTTTTACCAAAAGCACTTGCTTGATTATGTTTCAAATTGTATGTCTAATGTCCCACTTTCTGTTTGATCCCACAAAATCCATTATGTGGAAATCAAGGAAATTAGGGCAAAATTTTCCTAGGTTTAACCTTAGTGAAAACAAATGATGATAAAATCCAAGCACTTATAAACCTCTAAGGATGTGATCCCTAGGGAAAGCAAGAGTACTTATATTTTTCAAGGATATTTGTTTCCTCAAAGGGGTTTGAAATTTATAATTCTTCGTGAATGTTTATTTTTCAACTGTTTTGAGAACCAAGCAATGTATTTTTCATTTACAAGCACATGTACAACCCTAGGATGATGAGACAATATTTTGTTGGGTTCCCACTTGGACGAATCCAACTGTGTATATTTTGTGCGGATGACTAGATGTTTGACCACACAGGCTCCCCCTTACAGTGCACACACTTCTCGGGTCAACCAAGCATCAATACCCATACTCTACCATGGCATAATTTTCATTTCTACAACAAAACCACATGTATAACATGGGGCGGCTTCAAAGGACATGACCTTTTACACCCAAAAAATAGATTAAGGATTTGGCCTTTCTAAACAAGGGTTTTAATTTGGTCTTTCCATTCATGGAGGCTAACCCATGCGGCGAGAGACCATTTCTACCCTTCTCGTTAGAGCCAACTGCATGGTACAGGATTTTGTTCCAATACCCACTTTTATATCCCGGTTGGAAATACACTTGTCCTTAGTGTGTTGTTGGTTGGCTCATCCCTTGGGTGGGTACTTTTTCCCACAAGGCAGGCCTACTAAGATAAACAAAAGTGAGTAAACTTATTCATAGTTCGATCAACCTTTTTTTAGAAACAAAGGGAGAGCACATGCAATAATCCTGCTCACACTCGCAAAGTGTTTTGTTCAATTTTAAACCCAAAATGAAGTGTGAAGGCAATATTTTTGACAACTTAATATCACAAAAAGACTTTTGACTCTCAAGATCGTCGTGAAGTGCGAAAGAAGAACATACGCCTTTTAAATGATATTAATTTGTGAAAAAGATTGCAAAACATGAAAAACACTTGTTCACAAGGCTATGCTTTTGTAACTCTCGAAACATTGCACTCCCCTTGTTTACATTTGGCAAGGTTGGGGCGATGGCCGAGGTGGTTTGAGGCATTTATTGATTGATATTTGACATTGGGGATGCATTTTTAAGAGGCATGTCCACACTAGTGCCCATATCAAGGTCGAAAGGGAACTGGACCCCTCCTTTCGCTAACGTGCATAAGTATTTGAACATGGCATTGACAATTTTATGGTTCTGTGGATTTTGAACCATTTCTATCATTTCTGATTTTGTCATCCCCATGTCTTTGTTTGTGATGTCCTTTTCATAACTTTCCTCTTGAGGATTTTTGGATGGTAAATGAGAGCTACTTAGGGGATTGCTTGATCCCGCAAGGTTTATTTTGGAGATTACCTGACCCAAGTTACTAGAAGTTGATATTTCGTTGATATTTTCCATGTTCTTCTTGTATTGTGATCTTGTTTGGACCATAAAAAATAGGGATTTTTTTATCTTAATATTTTAGGCCCAAAAGAGAAGAACTAGGGAAGCCAAAGGATCAAAGAGGGTGGTAGTGATGATGATATAAATGGATGAAGTGAGTGAGCGAAACTTTTTGAATAACTTTTGAAGGGCTATGCTAAAATTTATTGCTTAGATTGATTGTGATGGTTTGACTAGGTGTATTAAGTCAAATAAATTTGTAGTGAAGTTGTAAACCCTAGGAAGTTGTGTTATCTTAGGGAAACTTGCACAAGAGAATGAATTGGCTAAATGTGTTAAGCCAACCAAGGTGATTATGAACTAGTAAACCTCAGGAAAGTTGCATTATCCTAGAGGAAAATTTTCTCAAGAGATTTGACTATTTGGCGAGGTGTGTTAAGCCAAGATAGAGTGATGTTGGTTTAGCCCTTAAGTTTAGCATGAGTGATTTTTCTAAAGTTCTCAAAAATTTTGTTGATGGGATGAAAATTTTTAATTGATGGATAAATAGATGAGGATGACAACTTTGACCTTGGACCTTGACCTAGACACGACTCTTTTTACAAAATCTCGATGTTGAAGAACATGCTATAGTTCCTATGTAAGGAAAGAAAACCTTTCAAAAAGCTCAAGATTTTGTTGATAGTAGAATGCATACAAATTTGGGTTGTTTCTTGAAGCCTTTTTATAGAAGTTGTACACTAGTCTTTCTCTAACTTCAAAGAGAATTTCAAGATGTTGTTCGTGGGATTTTAGACTTATCCTTTTGAGCCTCAGTTTTGGGATTTTGACTTTTCGTGAAATCATTTGAAGCAACACATATGAGGTTCAATTTTTCCTTTATCTTGGCTTAGTGAATTATTTTTACCAAAAGCACTTGCTTGATTATGTTTCAAATTGTATGTCTAATGTCCCACTTTCTGTTTGATCCCACAAAATCCATTATGTGGAAATCAAGGAAATTAGGGCAAAATTTTCCTAGGTTTAACCTTAGTGAAAACAAATGATGATAAAATCCAAGCACTTATAAACCTCTAAGGATGTGATCCCTAGGGAAAGCAAGAGTACTTATATTTTTCAAGGATATTTGTTTCCTCAAAGGGGTTTGAAATTTATAATTCTTCGTGAATGTTTATTTTTCAACTGTTTTGAGAACCAAGCAATGTATTTTTCATTTACAAGCACATGTACAACCCTAGGATGATGAGACAATATTTTGTTGGGTTCCCACTTGGACGAATCCAACTGTGTATATTTTGTGCGGATGACTAGATGTTTGACCACACAGGCTCCCCCTTACAGTGCACACACTTCTCGGGTCAACCAAGCATCAATACCCATACTCTACCATGGCATAATTTTCATTTCTACAACAAAACCACATGTATAACATGGGGCGGCTTCAAAGGACATGACCTTTTACACCCAAAAAATAGATTAAGGATTTGGCCTTTCTAAACAAGGGTTTTAATTTGGTCTTTCCATTCATGGAGGCTAACCCATGCGGCGAGAGACCATTTCTACCCTTCTCGTTAGAGCCAACTGCATGGTACAGGATTTTGTTCCAATACCCACTTTTATATCCCGGTTGGAAATACACTTGTCCTTAGTGTGTTGTTGGTTGGCTCATCCCTTGGGTGGGTACTTTTTCCCACAAGGCAGGCCTACTAAGATAAACAAAAGTGAGTAAACTTATTCATAGTTCGATCAACCTTTTTTTAGAAACAAAGGGAGAGCACATGCAATAATCCTGCTCACACTCGCAAAGTGTTTTGTTCAATTTTAAACCCAAAATGAAGTGTGAAGGCAATATTTTTGACAACTTAATATCACAAAAAGACTTTTGACTCTCAAGATCGTCGTGAAGTGCGAAAGAAGAACATACGCCTTTTAAATGATATTAATTTGTGAAAAAGATTGCAAAACATGAAAAACACTTGTTCATTATACACCATAAAAGTAGTGATGAGTTCGTTTTAAGCACCAAAATGAGATGTGAAAGTTGGCTTGTTCAATTTTTAGAACCCAAATTGAAATTTAGTAAATGTCTAAGGTTCAATTTTAACCAAAAGGATCAAGTCAAATGGTTAATTTTAAACAAGCATGAGAATGGAAAAATATAGCTCAATAAGCATTAAAAAATGCTTTTGTGAAATTGCCCAATCTTGTCTTGGCTTGATTTTAAAATCAACCTCTAAAAGAAAATACAAAGTTAATATGAATAAAATAATTCACAAAATCTCACATATATAAATGCATTAAACATAAGTCATAAAAAGAATGCCATTTCTTATAAAAAAATTACCACCCCTTTATAATGCTTAAAATTCTTTACACCACTGTTTATCTCATGAATTTAAACCTCTACTACCATATCGTGGTTGGCTGAGATAGTCTGTGCAGTGGCAGATAGCATAGTCAGTCAGGCGATGGTTAGCAGGTCTACCATGATACCGCAAACGATAGGGTAGAAGACCACGATGATGCGGTGGTGGTTAGCACAAATAGTCAAGCACGTTTACTGCAATATGACGGACAATAGGGAAGAAGATTGCGGTGATGGTAAAGTAATGATGAGGGCGGCAGTTAGTAGGTTTACCGTGATACAGCGAAGGGTAGAGTAGAAGACCATGGTGACATGGTGGCAATGGAAACAGTCACCATGCTACCATTGGTGGTTAGGCAGGAGATCGTGGGGATGCATTGAATGTGAGGAGGTGGTTAATCACGCTACTATTAGTAGTTAGGTAAGGGATCATGGTAACATAGTGAAGATGGTGGGTGGTTACCATGCTACCACTAGTGATTAGGTAGGAGACCATGGTGATGCGGTGACGGTTAGGAGGCAGTTAACCACTCGACCACGAACAAGGAAAAACCAGACAATGGTAATGCGATCGACACTACTTTACCACAACAGTTAAGGAGATGGAGTATGGGACAGTGGTAGTGGCTAGTAGATAGTTCACCGCTCAACCACGGATAGGGGAAGGTTTGGCCGTGGTAACACGGTATACTAGGTGAGTGGAAACCACAAGACTGTGGTTAGTGAGGAGATGGGCTGCAGTATGGCAATGGATACCGCGGTACCACAAGCAGTGAGGGCAAGAGGTGTAGTGAAATGTTAAGAGTGGCAGGGGAAGTGAGAGAAAAAGGAAATGATGGTGTGATAGTGCGGTAAAGGGCAGGAGTTAAGGCCTTAGGAAAACACCGACACCACTGTACCATGGGCAAATAGACTAAGAGGCATGGTAACGCGAGAGATGGTCGACTCGGCTACGTAGGAGAACTATAAGGAAAGAATGGGGGAAAAGGTTCACAACAAAGCCTATTTAGATTATAATTTTATCATTTTAAATTACTTATCTCAAGGATACATGAATATTAAGCATTTATCAATGAGGATTCAAGACTTGTAATCCATGAAAAATTTCTCAGACATTAGACTATATAGAACCAAAGGATTTCTTAGACAAAATAACATAAAGAAAAAGAAACATAGATAACTGTATTTTTATGAAATGCAACGATCTACAAAAGGTTTTTTTTAACCATGAAGAACAACAAAAACTACTACTAATAAAATAGTTAAACACACTGAACAAGCTAAAACTTCCTGCAACAAAGATATAAGTAAAATAATAAAAGAAAAATCAGCAATACCCCTCCTTCTAGAGCCAAAATGTGAACCCTTTAATTTTGGACCTGCACAAATGTAACAAATAGACACAACATTAGATCGATGTGCAAGGTGAAATGAGGATTTCCCATGAAATTAGTTTGAAACATAGATATAGGAAAAGAAGTGAAGAACAATATAAATGGAAGTAAATAGATCCTATTTTAATGAACAACTATCAATCCCATGGGGGAATTGGTGTTGATTGGTATGTCGAAATCAACCCTTTCCCAATTCCTATTTGTAAGGTTGATGATTGTTGATGGTGATATCAGTTGGCTTGAATGGAATGAGCAAGATTAGCTCTCAATTCAAGAGAGCAACCTTGTATGAGGTATGTGAAATTTGTGGATGAAATAAAGTACATAGTACACTTGCTTCAATTGTGGATGATAAAATAAGGAGATAAGCCTCCAATTTATAGATTTCCAAACTAGAAAAGAGAGTGAAAACCAGCAATGTGGGATCATTCAACATCCAATGGCCAAGTGCCACTTGTAAAGATTTGAATGGTTGATGGTTGTGCACATTTTGGCCAAAGTGCCAATAAATGCAATTAGTTGGAATTTCGAATTTGAAAAATGACATGTGAGAGGGAAAAAAGAATGAAATAAATACCACTTGGCTCAATGCACAAGGACATGTAAGAGGTATTAAATGCCTTGTTGGAAGGACCAAGCCCACTTGGACTTTTTGAATTCAAATTGAAGGAATATTCCCTTTTGATGCCATGTGAGGGAAAATAGAGAATTGAATAAATCAAAGTAATTGATTTATTGTGCAAGTTGCATTCTCTAAAGGATTTTAATGAGGGGGATTAACTTAATCAAGGATTTGATTAATTTAATGAATGATTTAGATGATTTGACAATTTTGACTTAAATAGATGAATCAATTTAAATCAGAATTGAGAAGAAATAATTAACTAAATAAATGATTTTGATTTATTTAACTAAGGAGGAATATTTTAGATTAAATCAAATAAGGTTTAAATTTAATTTAATAAGAGGACTTTAGAGATTTTAATCAAATAAAATGATTTATTTAATTAAATAGAAATATAAGGTTAATTAAGTTAAATTGATTAATTTAATCACTGGAGGAGAAAGACTTTAATCAAATGAATAATGATTCATTAAATTAAGAGATAGAATATGATAAAATGTTGAGAGTATGATTTAGGAGGAAATGTTGTTAGTAATCAGGATCAAGTGTGCTGAACTGAATTGTACATTTTCCATGTCTACAGCGGTATCTCCCAGATAGGGTAGCCAGACAGTTTGGAGAGGTACAAGTCAAGCTCGATGACCAATACATGGAAATATTCACTTGTACGACTAGAGAGATAGAATGGGGTCAGCCCATTGCGTTAGTAAATGCAATATCTTCCTTAAGACAGTTGTTGGCCTGATTGTGGCCCTATGATCAGGGGCCGACAGATGCAGGGGTCAATCCAACATAAAGGGCATGATTTAGGCCTCCCCTCAGATTAATAGTTCCAGGTGCAACTATTCCATGATGTAGACCCAGGGGTCGGCCAACTAAGAGAGGCAAAGGATGGGGTAGAGGAGGAGCTGGACCACCTCCTCATCAAACACCTCCCAGGGATCCAACAAAACAATCACTAACACAATGAGGGGACCTGGATGGTCAGCCAAGAGTAGGCCCTCAGCACAACTGACTAAACCTAACAACACATTGAGGCTATGGTGTAGACTTCACACATGTAACCTAGCTACTATCTCCCATTCAACTTTATTTTTGTGTGGTGGACATGCTCAAACCTATGAAGCCGGGTGAAGTCGATGTCTTGTACTTGCAAACCTATAAACAAGACATCAATAGCACATGTATATAAACAACATAGTAAAACACACCATGAAGAGGAAGTCACATAATCGCAGGGTGCTCGCAAGTGAGTGATGCAATTTCGTCCCCTTCACCAATACACTTATAACAAACTGACAGTTCTACCATAAATACAATACTCAAGTGCAATAACCATGTATACCAAACCATCATTAAACTAATCAAATCATGTCAAATAAAACATCAAATAAGGTACATCACATCACAACAAATAGTCCACATCACTCTATAAATAGTGATTAAATAACAAGAAACATGATAGAGTATATCAAAGTATATGAGTAACCAAAAAAAAAAAATACCAAAGAAGGACATTGTCTGAACAAAGAGAGAAATCAAGGGGTATTATATAAAGATAATGAAAGTGAAGAAGAATTGATCATGTAATATTATGAGGATGATAAAAATCTAGATCGAGTGAAGATGTTGAAGGCTATTTCAAGCACTAGTAAGAAATATATATTTGATATTTCTATTTATTTTTTTAGTTTTATTCTTGATTAATTGATAGATTGGTTGACTAAAAATATATAAATAATTTAAGTATGAATAGTTTTTAGATCCTAAAAAGGTGAAGTGCACTACAAAAAAATTGAAATAGAATGTTACATTATGGTGGAAAGAAGTATAATTAACTATAATTAGATAGGAATAGATGAGGAAAAAAAAACATTGCAAGACGGGATAAGATGATATTAAATATAAAAGCTATGTTTATTTCTATAGTTTATCAATTGAATTTGTTAAATAAATTATAGAATTTGAAACAAGGAAACATTAAAATATCTATGATTATATTAAGGATTCATATAAGTTTATAATTAGGGTTATGTATCATAAATTTAATGAGGAAATGGTGGAAATATATATTAATGGATTAAGAGGATCTATTTAAAAGGAATTGAATATAATGAAATATAATTTACTAAAAAGTAATATCAAATTTCCTTAAAGATAGAGGATAGGTTGAATAAACAACTTTAGATGAATGTAGTTTGTTGAAGAAGCATATAAATTTAGCCTAGAGGTAGAGCATAAATTGAATGAGATTTAGATGAATAAAAAATAGGTAAAGAGGAAGATAAAAAATATTTCATGGAGGAACGTAACTCTATTATACCTAGTATTAAGTGTGGATGATAAAATAATATATTTAATATTATTATTAGATATATTAGAAGATAAATATTTACCTTAAAGATGATCTAAATAGCCATTTAATTTTGATAAATATGTGCTTTTAAAAATATTTTGAAGCTAATGAAAATCAAAATTTACTCTTCCATATTAAATTAAGTAATTTAGTCTATTTCCTAGCATAACAATGGTATTAGAGATATGGTAAAGTTTTATTAAAATTTATTTTCTACACCTTTTCATTCCTCTAATTATTTATATTTGAAACTCTCATTTTCTCATTTATTTCACTAATCATTCCTTCAATTTTCCCTGAATATTCCTTTTCTCCATTAATTTATCAGAGAATGAATATCAACAATAAAATATTTTAATTTAATAGTAAAACACGAATAAAAGAAAAAGTGGAATAAAAGGTCAAATAGGGAAAACCAAAATATTTTATGAGAAAAGTTATCAATGAATCTCTAGTGTCTGAAGCAACCTCCATATAATCAAGTGATCAATTCCCTATAGGTTTATTTTCTTTATTTTTCATTAATTTTCTTTCAATATTTTGTTTTCAAAATCATATAATTTCAACAATTGTCTTTGAAAAGGATAGAAGTTTAATAGAAATCATCTTCAAATCAATATAATTTTCAAGCCATAAATACATTCAATTGCATGCATAGTCGGTATAATTATAACAAGGAAATATAACTAGTAGAATGATTTAGATATTTTTAAAGATAGTCTTATTTTCAATTATTTACAATGTGAAATTTGTGATGGAGATCAAAAACCCACTAAACCTTAAGAAATAAAGGTAATGCAAATACAAAGACAAGAGAATTTAAAAGAATTTTTCTTGTCATGGTGGTCAAATATTTATCATAGTTGATAATGTAACTCACCATGAGATACATTAAAAGTAAAGGATTTGTATGATTATAAAAACTAGAATAAATATTATAATTTAGTTAAATTTATTCATTCTTATGCTTAAAGATGGTGTGTATTGATTTTGGAATATAAAATTTAGGCAATCGAACATTATATTAATACTACTAGTGTAAGAATTAATGTTTATATTATAGATTTTATACAACCCCTCTTCTAAAATTTTAAACCTATCTCAAAATTGAATGATTTATAGAGTATTCTCATATTTGGAGAGAATATTCTATAGTGAGGTTTGTGATACAATTGGATTTTTAAGAGTCGAAGTTGATCATCCATAAAGGTACTTTGAAGTTTTACATCTTCCAAAGTAGAACTCATATTAATAGCTAACACTTAAAATCATAATATACAATCTTCAATTGGATCCAAGTTCAAGTTCTTGTTTGCACTATATTAGAGTAGCAACATTTGTCTTAAGTTAAATACTTATAATAAAAATGGCTAGGAAAGCACTACTTAAATTATCAAAGGAAATGTTAGAAGCATGAGGTAATGCATAAAATTAAGTGAATGTATAATCACTAATCTTTTTGGGAAAATTAGCAAGAAATGTATCCTCATTTAAATAAGTGAAGCATGTATTTTAAAAATCCTTAGATGAAATAACCATCATACTTTGAACTACAAGGTGTCACAAATCCATTGTGTGAAGAAACATACTATAGGTTAGTAACATCATCTACTTGTTAGATATTTGATCATAAGCATAAACATGACTTGATAAGGAGGAGGTATTTTTCTCATCGTATTATATTATGATATTTCTATTAGTATTTAAATATGTAGTTTTTAGGTCAAATTTATTGACCTATATTTCATGAGTAGTGGTTAACATGAACCCTTCTCTCATAAGGAAATTTATGGTTCACTTAATACTCATTGCATCTAGGTGATTCTCATAGTGGTGAATTATCTAGGATGTGACCAATAATGAAGTAAAGATTTAGCTAGATTATCTTTAGTCAATAAATCTATAATTTTTATAATTAAAAAAAAAGAAAAGAAATAGAAGTTCATTCAATGATAATTAATATAGTGGGCCATAAACTCTATACCCTTTCAATTTCACACTACACAATGCTCCCTCTTTAAGACCATGATATAATGTTTTTTTTAAATATAAAAATTTGGCATCAAATTATCATTTATCTAGTATTTTAAAAATAATTTTGGCATTCTAAGTCCATTTTTCTCGAATGGGAGCACTATGAATTTAAATCCATGTGTCATGTAGTATCCCACAAAAAAATTGATTCTAGTGGTTTTTACAACATTATCTTTCCACAAATATTCTAGAAGTATCATCTTTGCATGATAGTCACATTCAACAAACTAACTTAATATTTAGAAAAAAAGGAAGAAAAATAAGGGAAACTTGATTTTTTTATTGTATTGTCACATACATTAATGATCATACTCTCATATTAAAATTTGAAATTCCTTGAAGAAGCTCTTATATTTTAAATGAACAAGAAGCCCTCTGACATATTTCATGCCATTTCTTCAAGGTGGGATTAAATAAGGCAACATTGTGGAAGGTTTTGTATCTCTCATAGGGGTCTTTGACAACTTCCAATTGATCATAGTCCATTTTTTTGTTTTAATCATGTTGTACATAATTTTTTTGTGCTAGCATTCAAATATAGTAGGTGTTAGCACAATAAATTTAAGATCTTTGTATATATCTAGCATATTAATTTATTTCAAAAAAATCTCTTTTATTATATCTTCCAATACTATCCAAAATCCTACATGTTCATGGAGGTAGAAATATCGAAACAAGGATTTGATTGAGGCAAACCCATAAATATCCCAACCAAACATTTTCTCCTTTATTTCTTTGTGTACAAATTTTACAAGTTGGAAAGAAACACCTATCATAGTGATATCCTTTGTCTTTAAACTAATTTTATTATGTTATTTTAGTTTAAGCTTTATAATGCATTTTCCTTTTAATTTTGTTATGTTTTATATTTCTTGTAGATAGTGATGTTTTGATATCTATTCTATATGTGTAGGCACTAATTATGAGACATTTTGGACTTTCCTTTCTATATCCATATTGGATGATCACATGGTGTGAGTAAATCCACACTACATGCTTCTATTCCTTTCTAAGACTCTCAAAATGTCACAAAACTGCCTCTAATACCTATACATTTTATTCCTATTGATATTGAATTGTAATTATTGTTACAAAGAGATATTTTCATTAGTTCATTATAACTACGTATTTTTATGTTATATTGAAATTTAAACATTTAATTTTTCCAATTATAATCATTTCATAAAAGGGATTGACCATATAGCACCCCTCCATTTTTCTCCTTGTATCAGACAATGTCCTACCTTGTTTTTCTTTGTTTTCTAGTTGCACTTAGACTTTGGTATACTATGATGCTTGTTTATTATTTGATCACTATTTATAGAGAAATGTGGATAATATGTTATGATGTGATGTTAATCTATTTTGATGTTATCATTTGACATGCCTTTGATTAGCATAATGGTTATTTGGAATAACATGGTTATTTGCATATGAGTAGATTATATATGTTAGAATTGTTAGTTTTGGTGATAATGTATTGGTGAAAGGGATGAAATTGCATCACTCGCTTCTAAGCGATCTGCAATTCCACGATCTCCTTTTCACGATGCAGTTTAGAATTTTTGGCCAAACTGGACACTGAAATTATTATTTTTAACTAAATCTTCACATTCGGGCACCTATAGCGGCTAAACCATGAGGAATTTGAAGATGATGTAAATTAGAATCTCATCACATTTTTTCTGTAGATTCTAAAAATATTTTTTTCAATTTTTTTGGAATACGATTGCACTTCTTTTTCCATCTCCCACAAAAACTATTTTTTTTCAGAAAACAACATTTTTAAAAAGTGACGCTCACCGTATACAACATTAATTTTTCTGTATGAAGGATAAAATTCTAATTTTTTAAAATTTAAAATTTTAACTATGATATCTAGCACTTTCATTTGGTCTCATAGTTTTTTATTGAATATTTTCTCCTTAATAGAGTTTTGAAGTCAAACCAATTGCAATTCAAACGTAGGTGGACTGTATACAACATAACTTTTTCTATATGTATCAAAATTATTTTTTTATTTTTTTAATAGATCAAGGACAGCAATACCTAGCACAAACATATTTTAAAAAAATTATTTTGATAATTTTCTATTTTTCCACATGTGAAAAACATAGAGCTTGATTTTCGGTGAAAAACCTATGTTTAATAAAACTAAAAAAACACATACATAATAAAACCAAAACATATTAAAATTATATTCATGGGATAACTCATTTTGAGGACTAAGATAATCATTTAAAATAAATTTTAAATTAATTCATTTGTTTCCCCAAAAGTTAAATTAAAAGTTATTTTTTATCATCATTTTGATAGGTGTAAAGGAGACTCATTTATAGGTATGGTTTAAAACTAGCGAGGTTCTATCCAAGGGGGTTTGATCTAAGGTGGCTTGATCAAACCCTCTTAAATTGGAATCCTTAAAATGGAAATTTTAAAGGCTTAAATCATTATATTTTCTAAAATTATGTGATTTCAACAAAAATCAGTTCCTCTCAGAAATTGTAAACCAGCTTTGTGGGATCACCTGATGATATTTATATACATGTTTTATATATTCCTTGTTTACAATTTTGCAGGTACAAGACATCGACTCCACCTAGCTTCATAGGTTTGAGCATGTCCATTTCCCAATGGAAATATTGATTGGGAGATAGTAGCTAAGATTATTGTGTCAAGCCTTTACCCTAGTCTTAGTGTGTCATTGGATCTAGTCGGTTTTATTTGTAAAAGTTGTTTAATTTTTCCTTCAATTATAATGTTGAAAAGTTTGAAAAAGGAAATTTAATGGATTTAATTATTTAAGATGATTATTAAATTAATCTTATTTTAATGTTAGAAGTGGTGAATTGATTAATTAATTAATTAATTTTAATTGGTAAATACTCTAATCTTAGGATTACATTATTTATTAATTAATTAATTTAGTTTAATTAAGTTAAATTTGAAATGATAAATAATTTTAAATTATTAAATTTTTTTTATTTCAAAATATCTAGAGGATTTTATGCAAATTGGTTGTTACAAATATTTTGGGTTTTTAACATGTGTTAGAAAATTTATGAGGTTGTTGAAAATTTATTCACAGGGAGAAAATTGTGGCTGTAATAGAAGAAGTGAGAAGCTTCTTCATGGAAGAAGAACATAGGATATTTTGGGTGTTGGGGAAAAGATTAGAAAGAATTATTTTTGTGATTGCATGGGTTCTGGAAAATTTTGAAGGTTTACTCTCATGAAAAATTTTGTGTTCTTGAAATTTTTGTAAAGTTACTCTCGAAAAGGTTTTTGTGTTTGGGAATTGTTATTGTTCTGGAGGAAGCTTTCATTTATCTAGGAGAAGATACTTGGATCTTTGGAGGAGGCACTTCTTCAAATTTACAAATTCATAGGTGTTGGACTAGAGTTTCCTTCTTTATTTTTTGTTTTGTTTATATTGAAAAGCTTCTTAGTTTAGATCTTTCTCTATAAAAGATTGTTTGTGCAAAATTTTAAGTTTGAGTTTTGTTTTAAAAATTGTAATTTTCGTATATGAAATCCTCTATATAAATTCCTCTGTAGAATAGAAGTCTCTATGGAAACTATTGCAAAATTTTAAATTTGGATTATAGTGAATTTAGAAGAACCCAGAAGAATATAGTTAGGGATCTGGAAAGAAAATCTTACTCGGGAAGAAATTTAGTCTTATGTAGAATATTTTCATGTAGGTTTGATCTTCGTGGGAAATTTCTTGTAAAATTAATTTGTGAGAATTTTTATTATTTTTCTTCTCAAGATTCATTGATTGGGAAAAAATAAAAGGTTCCTCTATGATTTGTTTAAGAAATTTGTCTGTAGAACTTTCTCTGTAAATTGGCTTTCCAATTGTTTCTATTAAAAAAATCCCATAGATGAACTTTTGAAAATATTTTCCCCAATTAAACTATTGTGTTGAATTCCTTAAATATATATATTATATATATACATATATGTGTATATATATTTATCATACACACATATGTATACAATATATATATATTTATTTATTAGAGATTCAAAGTTAAATTAGTTGTAAATGTTCATGGTTGTCGTTCATAGAACAAAATGGTTTTAATTTATTATTTTTTGGTTAAGATAAAAAAATATATATGGGGTGGGGGTGTTGTGCACACCTCACCATACCGTTATGGGGAGGCACACCTGCCATGGTAGTGCTCTCCACATTTAAGTGGAGGGAGCACTACCAAAGGCAACACAACCCCCTTAATACATGGGACAACCGGTTGTACTCAATCCGACACCTAATACAACCCATCCACCTGTGTTTTATATTTCAATTTTTGTATATTTAATACTCTTTAAAATATATAATATGTATATATATTATATATATATATATAGTTTATGTTTAATATATAAATATATATATTCATTATTTATTTATTATGGGTTTTTGTTTAATATTTTAATATATATATTTATTGTATATACATATTGATATATATATATATATATATAATTATATATTTAAATATTTGATTATGCATATATTCATTGTATATATATTTAAATATATAATTAATGTTTTTAATTTAAAAATTGGTGCATGCAATATATGCACTAAAAGAAGAATTGGTTGATTTAATCTTTCAATGAAATTATTATTAAGAGTAATCGAGACATTGAAGATATTGATAAGTTAGATCTCTTCTTCTCTAGTTGTTAAGGGTTTTTATTTTGTTAAATTTATTGGGCAATTATTTTATTGTAAATTCACTGTGGAAGGGAAATTGAATTTAATATATTTGAAAGTAGTTTATTTCTTGTATTATTGCCTTTGCATATTATTTCATCTGTTCAATTTTATGGAAATGGTTTAGAAATGTTTTAAGTCTTCCAATCGTAATATAGATTTGGGGGTTGTGTATTATTTTTGTGTCAACCTAGATTGTTACCCTTGGTTAGTGTGTTTTCTTTTATCAGTGATTAGCCAGTTTCCATGAACGGGGAAGTGTTGCCCTATTGTGTTGAGTGGGGTTGTTGGTATATTTTTAGTAGCACTAGTTTGCCTTGGGTAGTGGAATTTTTCCACGAGGTTATCTTAGGGAAGTGGGTTCCAAGAAGGGCCAACACACAAAGTGGTGCTAGGATAACTCGTTGCAAGCTAGTTAATCCATTGATAATGTAATTAATATATTAGGGGATTGGTTAGTATTTAACACTTAATAAGAGTAATGTGCCTCTCTCATGGACCCTTGTGCTAGTATAGACTTGGGATGAGATGAGAAGGCCTAGAATGGCAAGATCGATATCTTGTCTTCACGATAGATAGTTGAATTATGCTTTGGATTACATGGGGGGTAGAGAGTCATGAGAGGCTACCAGGATAACCCAAGATGGGTCTAGGGCCTAGGAAGACTTACCAAGATAACCCATGCAACATATTCATGAAACTCCTCCCAAATCAATAGTTTGTTAGTTCTGCGATATAAATGATTATGTAACACTGGAAGCAATGTAACATTTGTAATAGTGTGGTTCTTGTACTTATATTTAGTTTATCTCAGTATGTGTTAGCCTATGTCTAGAGGTAGTAGGTTTGATCTTGGATCTTTGTTACTATCTCCTAGCATAGGGGGTGGGCCTTTAGGTACCACTTGGTTGGGAGGAACGTGCACCCTACACCATTGGGTCCCCTTTACTTCAGATCGTGATGACAAAATTTCTAGTTTAAGAGCTCGTGGATTCTAGCTTATTTATTTCATGCATTGTTTATTGTTACAAATGACTCTTGTACTTTTATTAATCCCCGGATTTACTCAAGGAGGTCTCATGTATTAGTACCACATATGTTTGATCTACCTCATTTTGGGAATGAGTGATGTAAACCTTATTTGATGATTTAATGTAATATTGAAATATTGATGTATATCTTATCTTTGTGATGTAATTTCAATGCTTGGAATGTATGTAATTTTAATTATTAAGTAGTTAATCATATGTTATGATGTATTTATGTTTATGTTTGGGTTTAGATGTAACCATAGTCTTGTAGCCTTAAAGGATGTTGGTGATAAATAGTGAACTTTCATGTTATATTGTACTTTTAAATATAAAAAAATTGTCCATTTCCATAGTTATTGCAACTTCATCTAGGGTTACGTGATGGGGCATTACAAATGGTATCAAAGCTAGGTTTAAATAATAGGTGCTCTAGGATTATGATGAACTCATTAAGTTTCTATTTGTGTAGGGTTTTAAGTGTGTACCTTGTCTAACACCTTGATGTGTCTATGTAGGATCATGCCTCCTAGATGCGGATGAGGTAGAGGTCAAGGTCGTGGTCGTGTAGTAGGTCATGCAAGGAGTTAGCATAATTCCTCTCATATTCCACATGATTCGGATCATGAGGAGCATTAGGCGTCTCAGAATGCCCTAAGGGGTGGAGATCAACAACAAGATCCTCTAGGAATTGAGGTTGCACAATTGTGCAGGATATTAGACATGGAATTGGCTCACCTTGGGCTGAGATAGGGTGGTGATCTGGGTAATCCTGGAGAGAGGGAAGTTCTAGTTCATTTAGAGGCAGTAGTAGCTGCACAAATGAGGGATTTTATTAGAGCATGTCCACCTACCTTTGTGATGCACCCCTATGGTAGAAATACCAAATCTTGGTGTGTGATTATGCATATGAGAGGATTCGCTTCCACCTGGTGGAGGTTAGAGGAGCAGAAGCTCTAGATCGATATTAATTCTATCATGGGATATATTCTTGGAGAAGTTCAAAGCCTATTTTCTTTCAAATCACTAGCATCAACATCGAGGTTATGAGTTCCATGCCTTGAGCTAGTTGGTGATGTTGGTAGAGTAGTACGAGCATCATTTTTATGAGATCAATTAGTTCACCGACATTGGAGATGATAAGGGCATGCTCATCTATCATATTTTTAGGGGCTTAAATGCCCAAATCAATGAAGGTGTGCGGGTTTTCAAACCCAAAACCATGGAGATGGTAGTGGAGAGGGAAAGGTTAGTTGAGGAGAACATAGCCATGGCACTGGGAGGCCACACATGAGTTCAGATTGGAAGTGGATTAGTTGGAGGGCCTAGTGCTTGTGGGTGTCAGGTTCAGTGACTTGCACCACCCAGGACTCAACAGGTTCCTTCTCAGAGTGGGCAACAACAATAGAGTACTTAAGGGAAACGTAAGGGTTTCCAACAGAGATAGGGGGATAATAATTGGAGGCATAGTAAATGCTAGAACTTTGAGTAGCCAGTGAAAATCATGCAGTCCACCTTTAGGAGTAGTGCACAATAGTCTAGCATGCCACCTAGGGGCAAGGGCTTTGGCAAGGGAATTGGATGTTTCACATGTGGCCAGTGGGGTCATATAGCTAGAATGTGTCCTAACAAGGGTACACTAGGTTTTACATAGAGGCCTATCTCTTTGAGCATGATCTCATCTATGTAGCTGAGAAGGTGTGTACAATAGGGATGCCAGTTATTTGTTGTTACAATGGATGACTTGGACTTAGGAGATGGAGAGGAGAAATTCTCTCTCGATAGTCACCCTATTCTTTAGGAGTATTTTGATGTTTTTCTAGATGAGATTATAGGAATTCCACCTCAACATGAAATAGACTTTAAGATTGACCTTGTACCTAGATCTAAGCCCATTTCACAAGTGCCATACCACATGACCACTTAGGATCTGGAAGAGCTCCACTTGTAGATTCAGGATTTGTTAGAAAAAGGCTTCATTTGCCCTAGTGTTTCTCCATGGGGAGCACCAGTGATCTTCATGAAGAAGAAGGATGGTTCACTTTAGTTGTGCATTGATTACCAAAATTTGAACAAAGTAACTACCAGGAATCAGTATCCCCTACCTAGGATTGATGACTTGTTCGATCAGATCAAGGGTGCTACGATATTTTCAAAAAATGATCTTAAGTCAAAATATCATCAGCTTTGCATCTTTGATTTAGACATCCATAAGATAGTGTTTCATAAAGGATATGGTCACTACGAGTTCACTATGGTACCATTTGAGTTAATGAATGTGCCCTCTATTTTCATGAGTCTAATGAATGAGGTCTTCCGCATGTATTTAGACAGATTCATCCTTGTGTTCCTAGATGATATATTGATATACTCTAGGATAGTGGAGGAACATGAGGAGAATTTGAGGCAGGTGTTTTAGTGATTACGAGATAGTTAATTGTATGCCTTGACCTATCTAAATTTGAATTATTTAAGACTAAGGTCAAGTACCTTGGTCATGTGATCTCGAGAGAAGGTATATTAGTGGATCTTGCAAAGATCCAAGTGATCCTAGATTGGCCTATGAGCACAAATGTGGCTGAGATATGTAATTTTATGAGGCTAGCAAGTTACTAGAGGTGATTTGTACAAGGCTTCTTGAGGATAGGGAATCCTATCACCTCTCTTTAGAGGAAAGGGAAGAGGTTTGTTTAGTCAGAGTAGTGTGAGACAACATTTTAGACTCTTAAGGAGAGATTGACCAATGCACCGATACTCATGATACTTGATCCTACTTGGAATTTTGTAGTTTGTATAGACGTGTCCTTGGAGGGATTAGGAGCAGTGTTGATGCAAGAGGGTTGAGTCATTGCATATGAGTCATGGAAGCTCAAGGATCATGAGATGAACTACCCTACACATGATCTTGAGTTGTAAATAGTTGTTCATGCTTTGATGAGATGGAGGCATTTCCTTCTTGGGAACAAGTTTGAGCTACACAGTGATCATAGGAGTCTTCAATATATCTTCACGTAGCCTAACCTTAATGCTAGGAAGAGGCGATGGATGGAGTTTTTATGTGAATATGAATTTGAAGTGAAGTATATCGAGGGAAAGGAGAATGTTGTTTCTGATGCACTCAGTATACAAAGACATGATTTGTTTGAGTTGAATCTTATTGTGGACTTGAAGAGTTGAATTCTTTATGCACTTCCAACAAATAGTTGGTACTAGGAGGTTAGGACAGAGATAGAGGCATGCAAACCTCTTGAGGGTAGGTACTCAAGATATGGGTTATTAAGGAATACAAGACACATATACATTCCATATTTAGGTGATATTCATACCTTAGTCATGACTGAGGCACATCAGTCACCTTATTCAACCCATCCAGGGGTGAAGAAGATGCATGAAGATCTATGATAGTTGTATTTCTAGGTAGGAATGAAGCGTGATATCACTGATTATGTGTCGAGATGTCTAGAGTGTCAGTGGGTGAAGGTTAAACATTAGCATCTGACAGGGCTTTTGCAATTGCACTTAGTGCCAGAGTGGAAGTGGGACATGATTTCATTAGATTTCATTGTTGTTTTACCCACTCTTCGAAACAACACGATGCCATTATGGTAACAATTGATAGGTTGATGAAGGTATCACACTTCTCACCTATATTCTCATCCTATAATGCATCATCTATAGCCAAAGTGTTCATGGAGGATATAGTGAGGTTGCATGACATTCCTCATCAAATTATTTCTGACATGAATCCAGTGTTTACCTTAGCTCTTTGGACATCATTACAATATGTTGGGGACATAGTTAAAATTTAGTTTAGCTTATCACCTAGAGACATATGGACAGACCGAGAGGGTCAATTAGATCCTCAAGGATATGTTGCATATGTATGTGATTGAACAACATATGTGATGGGAGGAATATCTCTATTTGGTAGATTTTGCGTACAACAGTTTTCAAAGTTCTATCAATATGCCTCCTTTCAAGGCATTGTATGGGCGACCATGTCACACTCCCTTGAGTTGGGATCAATTGGAGGATAGATTCCTTTTGGATTCTGAGATGTTACATGATACAAAGCAATAAGTTGTTTGGATCAGAGAGCATTTGGTGGCATCTTAGGATAGGTAGAAGAAGTATGCAGATGCACATAGGGTGGATCAACAATTTTTTGTAGGTGACCGAGTCTTTTTGTGAGTGTCTATGAAAGAGTCCAATCCATTATAGAAAGGGATCTAAGATTGCAAGCCGCTTTTTCAAACCCTTCGAGGTTCTCTAGAAGATTGATCTAGTTGCTTATTGGCTTGCTTTTCCACCCAGTCTCTCATGTATTCATGATGTGTTTCATGTTTATGTTCTTAGATCTTATCATCTAGAAATTTATCATATCCTTGATTGGAATGATTTATAGGTAGAGGGATTGGAATTATTTACATGTAGAGGATGAGCAACCAGCTTTAGAGCCCATGGCCATCACAGAGCACAAAACACTCGCCCTTTGGGGGTGAGATATTATTCAGGTGAGGGTGTAGTGGGATCCTAGGGATGGTACTTCTACTACCTAGGAGGATGCAGCTAGGATGAGGGAATTATATCCCTATTTTTTTGTAGGCTTCTAGGAGTAAGCCTGGCCCTAGGGGGGAGGATGTAGCACCCCTTTGTTTTTATCCTTGTATCAGACAATGTCCTACCTTTTTTTTCTTTATTTTCTAGTTGCACTTAGTCTTTGGTATACAATGATGCATGTTTATTATTTGATCGCTATTTATAGAGCAATATGGATTATATTTTATGATGTGATGTTACTCTATTTTGATGTTATCATTTGACATGCCTTTGATTAGCATAATGGTTATTTGGAATAACATGGTTATTTGCACATGAGTAGATTATATATGTTGGAATTGTTAGTTTTGGTGATAGTGTATTGGTGAAGGGGATGAAATTGCATCACTCGCTTGCGAGCGCCCTACGATTCCATGATTTACTCTTCATAGTGTGTTATTTTATGATAATATTTATATACATAATCTATATATGCCTTATTTACAAGATTGCAGGTACAGTACATCGACTCCACCTGGCTTCATAGGTTTGAGCATGACCATTGCCCAATGTAAATGTTGATTGGGAGATAGTAGCTAGGATTCTTGTTTCAAGCCTTTACCCTAGTCTCAGTGTGTCATCAGGTCTAGTCGGTTTTGTTTGTAAAATTTCTTTAATGTTTCTATGAATTATTATGTTGAAAAAGAGAATTTAATGGATTTAATTATTTAGGATGATTATTAAATTAATCTTATTTTAATGTTAGAAGTGGTAAATTAATTAATTAATTTTAATTGGTAAATAGTCTAATCTTAGGATTATATTATTTACTAATTAATTAAATTAGTTTAATTAAGTTAAATTTGAAATGGTAAATATTTTGAAATTATTAAATGTTTTTAATTTTAAAATATCTAGAGGATTTTATGCAAATTGGTTGTTAAAGATATTTTGGGTTTTTAAAATGTGTTAGAAAATTTATGAGGTTGTTGGAAATTTATTCACGGGGAGAAAATTATGGTTGTAACGAAAGAAGTGAGAAGCTTGTTCACGAAAGAAACACAAAGGATATTTTGGGTGTTGGGGAAAAGATTAGAAAGAAGTATTTTTGTGATTGCATGGGTTCCGAAAAGTTTTGAAGGTTTACTCTCGGGAAAAAATTTGTGTTCTTGATTTTTTTGTAAAGTTACTCTCGGAAAGGTTTATGTGTTTGAGAATTGTTATTGTTTTGGAGGAAGCTTTCATTTATCTAGGAGAAGATACTTAGACCTTTGGAGGAGGTGCTTCTTCAAATTTACAAATTCACAGGCGTTCGAGTATAGGTTCCTTCTTTAATTTTTGTTTATTTTATATTGAAAAGCTACTCAGTTTAGATCTTTCTTGTAAAAGATTATCTGTGCAAAATTTTAAGTTTGAGTTTTGTTTTAAAAATTGTAATTTTTGTATATGAAATCCTCTATATAAATTCCTCTATAGAATAGAAGTTTTTGTGGAAACTATTGCAAAATTGTAAATTTGGATTATAGTGAATTTAGAAGAACCCAAAAGAATACAATTAGGGATTTGGAAAGAAAATCTTAGTCGGGAATAAATTTAGTATTCTATAGAATATTTTCACGTAGTTTGATCTTCTCGGGAAATTTCTATTAAAACTAATTTATGAGAATTTTTATTATTTTTATTCTTAAGATTCATTGATTGGGAAAAAATAAAAGGTACCTCTTGTTGAGCTTCTCTTTTGGTATTTGTCCTTGATGACAATATTGTGTTTCAGATTGGCATCTTTGTGGTTGATTATCAGCAACACAGTTTACATTTTGTTGGATGGAACTCTTGTTTATACTTTGTCTTGGCATACTTGGTTTTGACTTCGACATTATGATGTTTGTTTTGATGGTACTGATCTCTTGACTCCATGTGTAGATTAAAAGGAATCTTGTTTATAGGATAATGTTTCCATGTTCAGGTGGTATAATTATGGTTTGACATTTTGTGCTACTGGGCTATAGTAATGTACAGGTTTATATGGTATTGATATGTTCAGATTTCTAACATCATGGCATTGATAATGTTTTTGAACAATATCAGAGTTGTGTTTTTCTATCCTCATTCAGGTATTGCTTACAGTTAACTTGGCTTTTGGAATCATCAATGGAGTTGTTTTTTAATATTAAGAAAACCCTATCGGGTTTGCTTAAACAATTGATATTTGGATGGGTATATGATACAATTGATATTTGCATGGGAAAATGACTCTAAAGGGAGTCATATGTTTCATGTATTAATATGGCTATCATGGGTATTAGAATTTATTACATTTCAAAAGGTATTGAATATATCAAGCTTTATGACATGGCAAATGGCTTTGAATAAAATTCAATAAATTGAATCTCATATTAGCATGAAATCGGGTCTTATGTTTGATATTTCATTAGGCCTTAAGTCCGAAAATAGGTATGATAAATTATGTGTCAAGTCACTTGGAAAGTGATTGACTTCCACCCTTAATTATATTATCTTGATGATTAAGGAAATCGACATGTTGGAAATCACATGGTAATGTTTTAATCATGGTGTCAGTCTTTTGGATGGATGAATTTTGATTATATTAAATTACATGTGCCACGAACTTGAAATGATTTTATGACTTGGAAAATTCATCGATTACCTTGCAATATGAAATTAGGCCATTCTTAGTGTTCTTTACAAGCTTGAGGGTTTGGAACCCTAGCTCTGTCGCCACCATGGGTGTTGAGTCTCAGCTATTACTTAGTCAGTTTTTTGTCTTACTAATAATCATTAACAACTATGGAGCTCTCCATAAGAACTATGCCATGGTCGGTTTGTTTGTCAATCTTTTGTCTTTGGGTAAAGGCTCGAACCTAGAAGAAGTTTTGTTGCTTTGCTTCTGCCGGTCTGGTAAATATCTCCATGACAGATTCTCTATCATTTGCTTCATGTATTTATCTTATCATTCAAATTTTGAGGGACCGTTACTTCTCTTGGCACAAAAAATCTAAGACAGTTGTTTGCTCTTTTTCTAAAATATGATAAAATGGGTTTAATTTTTGTGGTCACAAATGCTGCATTTCAGTTTTCTCATAATCAATTATAGATACCCATATTTTTTTATCATCACATCTTTTGGTCCTGCTTTAGGGGTTTGTGTTTTCATTGGTGGGTAATCATGCTTTCTGCAAAATACTTTTGTCTTTCTTTTAGAATCAGTGATAATTATTCTTGGGTGCACAATAATGGGATTTTCAGTTACATTTTATATTGTAGCAGTATTCAAGGGTATTTTGTGCATGGTATATATTGTTTAATTTTCTTTCCATTAACATTGCCTATGCAGGCTCCTTGTGTGGACAAGGTTCAGTCTTCTTTCTAAAAATGCATTCTTCCTTGACCATTTTGTTAGAAGTTATCCTCCATGCTGAACATTTTTCTCCAAATCAGTACAATACCTAGAAAATTGATTCGATAGAAGTGGGGTACATTAAAAATTACCTTTGTTCTTTAAAATAATTCAAGATGAGTTATTGGGTGGTAATTTTTTGCTAATATAATTAAGAAATATTTGTAAGGAGAAAAAAGAAAGAAAATGACACTGTTCCTTGAACTATGAGAAGAGACTGTGAAAACTAGTGAGAATAAAATAGCTACTGTATTATCTACACAAGAAGAAATGCTTTGTTTTTGAGATTGAAAATTTGGAATATATGTTCAGTATCAATTTGTCTTAAGACTTGATAATGGCTGGAATTTGGAAGGTTCATTCTTGAAATTTGAGGATTTTAGGTAATATATGTCAAGAGGCACTTGAGAGAAAAGAGAGAAACAAAGAGATCCTTTGTATCATTGTATGTCTTACTGAAAATAGAAAAGGGGTTGGTGCTCCTTGAAATTGGTGTTTCAAAATGAGGGGTTTGTGATCCTTGAGTTGGTGCTTAGAAATCAGCCTATAAGGCATTGCCAAAAGTGGTTTTATAAAATAAGCCCTGAAAGGCAGCAGTTTAGGAGTGGTTTTTCTACCCGAGGAGGGTTTTCCACTCAACATATCTTGTGTCATTGCTTATATGTGTTTCACTAATTCATTGTGTGAATTCTTTGTTATGCTAAGTTTCACTGTCATACTTCTCATTACATTTAAATGTGATTGCATTCAATATATGGATGAGTTAATCATTTATAAATGTGAGAATAAATCTGCTTTGTTTCAGTTTATATAAAATTTGTTAAATCAGTTTAAGACACTAATTCACCCCCTCCCCTCTCAATGTCTTTTTTCACTCCAACAATTGGTATCAGAGCGTAGGGTCCTCTGATAGGTATATCCAACCTAGAATTGATTCTGGCCTTGGAGTCTATTCAAAATGTCTCAAGCTCATGAAGGCACATCCACATGTGACTAGAGCTCCATTATTTGATGGAACTAATTATGTATTTTGGAAAATTAGAATGGAGACTTATTTAACTTCTATTGACCTTGATTTGTGGAGCATAGTGTTAACTGGGTACACTCTACCAACTACTTTTCCCACAAATTTTGATGAAAATAAAAGATATGAAACTAATGCAAGAGAAAAACATGCTCTCCTATGTGCACTGACTAAAGATGTCTTTATCAAAATCATGCACTACAAATCTGCTAGGGATATCTAGATTAAACTTGAAACTATCTATCAAGGTAATGAAAAAGTTAAACAATCAAAAGTCCTCACTCTAAAACATCAGTTTGAAGAAATAAAAATGAGGGATGATGAAAAAGTAGTTGATTACTTCTTGAGAGTTGATGAAATTGCCAATGCTATGAAGGGTCTAGGAGAAGAAGTTAAAGAATTTGATGTTGTAACTGAGGTCATTAGAACCTTACCGACTAAATTTGAAGCTAAGGTCTCTATTCTAGAAGAGAAGAAACACTTTGACCAACTTACCCTAGATATCCTACAAGGCACTCTAACTACCTATGAAATGAGAATTAGTAAAAAAAATTCATCTGCAAAAGAAACTGCCTTTAATACTAGAAGGAAAGAAAAAGATGAGGCTACTGAATCAAAAAATTTTGATTCCAAAGAATCCCACTTTGTTAGAAAGCTCAAAAAGGGGTTTGGAAAATATAAGGAAAAAATTCCCTTCAAATGTTTTAACTATGGTAAAATAGGCCACTTTTCTACAAAGTGCCCCTTTGGTGATCTGAATAGTGACAATGAGAAATATGAAAAACTTCCTAAGAAAAAGTCCTATAGACCTAAAAAAAATTGAACTTCAAAAAGAAGAAAAGTATTTTCAAAAAAAATGAAATAGATACTGAATCTGAAGATTATTAGATGAAGAAGATGAAATCCTATTCATGGCTGAAATCATTCAGCAAGAAGATACTAGCAACAATGATGTTGAATTTGGCGAAGTAGATCTTGAAGGTGAACTGAAATGTACATTAAAAGAGCTCAGAAAACTCAATAAAAAAATGTTTGATCAAGAACAAAAAATTTCTCAAGATCTTGCATAAGAGCAACTCACAAATCAAGAGATAGTCTCCTTGAAGACTCAACTTGAAGAAGCCAAGATAATTGAGGATTTTCTTCGTATTGGCTCAAATCATAAAGATCAAGAAATTCAAAAACTTGAACATGAAATTGTTGATCTTAGGAAGACCATTGAGAAGTATGTGAGTACTCTAAAACTGAATGACATGCTCAGTAAGAAAAATTGAACAAGGACAAAATAGGCATTGGGTTCGTCAAGGGTGAATGTTCAAATGATAGTGAAAAGCATAATGAAGTTGCTTGAAAAAAATGTTTTGAATCTGATCATCCTGATTCTAATAAGAATCGTGCTCATCCTTTTAGGAATAGCATCACATCATTTAATTTCAACCCTTTCTTTTATGGGTACTATTTTTTCTACAACAGATTTGGCCACAAAGTTAGCTCTTGTAGGTTTATGAATCCTAGAACACCTAAATTTGGTCATAAGAAACACCCTGGTTTTTATAGATAGATCAGATGCTTTAAATGCAATATTGTGGGTCATTATGCTAAGTAGTGCAAATCTGATCTGCAATTTAAACAATAGAAAACCAAAAAGGTTTGGAAACCAAAAAAATTCCAAAACATAGAGAAAACTATGTTAATCCAAACAAATTTTCATTCAAAGAAAAAGGACTTATGGGTCCTGGACAATGGTTTTTCAAACCACATGACTAGTGACAAATAAAAATTCACAAATCTTGAAGATTATGTAGGTGAATATGTGAAGTTTGGAGATAATTCTGGTATACAAATCAAAGGTAGAGGTTCACTTCTTCTGAAAGAGGACAATCCTATCTACAATGTATATTACATAGAAGGTCTAAAGCACAATCTTCTAAGTGTCAGTCAAATTTATGACAGTGGCCATCATGTTTTGTTCACTTCCCAAGGATGTGAGATTAAAAATAAGCTTGGAAAGGCTATTGCTGCTAGAAGGCCTAAGGGAAACTTTTACAATCTTCTTGACACATCTGGAAATGAAAATAATCAAGGTATGTGTATAATGAGTCAAGTTGAAGAAATTTGGTTGTGGCACAAGAGACTAGGTTACATTAACTTTGATAATATGGTTAGGATCAACAAAAACCAGAATGTAAGAGGTCTTCCTATCTTAAGAAAACCTAATTAAAATGCAGTTTGTAAAAAATGTCTCAAAGGAAAGCAAACAAAGGTAAGATTTAAATCTAAGTAACATTCTTCTACTAGGCCTCTGCAACTTGTTCATACATATTTATGTGGTCCTACAAGGACTAGATCTATCAATGGTGAGAAATATTTCATGTTATTTGTTGATGATTACTCTTGTATGGTATGGGTTACTTTTATCAAGCATAAATATGAAGCTTTTGAACATTTTAAAGTCTTTAGAAAAATGGTTGAAAGAGAGTCAAATTTAAAACTGAAATGTCTGTGATCTGACAAAGGTGGTGAATTCACCTCACAAGAATTCATTGACTATTGTGAAAGACATGGCATAAAAAAACAATATGATGCTGCCAGAACACCTCAATAGAATGGGGTTGTTGAGAGAAAGAACATAACTATAAAAGAGATGGCAAGGACTATGTTGGATGAAGAAAAACTGCCAAACATGTACTAGAAAGAATTTTTTCATACAACTATTTATATCTTGAATAGAGTACAAATCAGAGTGAAATCCAATTTCACTCCATATGAACTGTGGTATGGTAAATCTGCCTCAATTAAATACTTCAGAATATTTGGCTGTAAATGTTTTATCAAGAGAGATGATGATAAATTAGGAAAAATTCAATCTAAGTCTGATGAAGGTATATTTTTAGGATGCTCTACTCATAGCAAAGCCTATAAATTCTTTAATAATAGGTTGAATAAGATTATTGAATCTGTCAATGTAAAATTTGATGAAAATATTATTTTAGATGTTGAACCTATGCAGGATGATGAGGAAGAATAATTTGAACTTGAAATAAATTCAAAAGGTTTTGAAAAAGAAAAGCTTGAAGTAGAATCAACAAGTCCTAAACTAGCTTAAGAAAATTCCAAGAATTTTGAAACAAGTCCTAAAAAATCTGTAACAAAAACCCCTTCAAAATCTCTTGCTAGAAACCATCCTTAAAAATCTGATTATCGGAGATAAATCTGCAAGATTTCAAACAAGGAGAAGAACTGTTAACTCTGATGAAAATGCTCACATAGACGAACTTACTACCTTCTATTTAATTATATAGTTTGAGCCAAAAAAAATTTATGAAGCTCTAACTGTTGGATGCTGGCTTAATGCAATGCAGGAAGAAATTGATCAAATTGAGAAAAAATAATACTTGGGAGTTAGTCCTAAGACTAGATGACAAGAACGTCATTGGGGAAAATGGATATTCAGAAACAAACATGATGAAAATGGCCATTTTTTTCGCAATAAGGCTAGGCATGTCTGCAAAGGATATGCTCAACAAGAAGGTATTGACTTTGGTGAAACCATTGCACCTGTAGCTAGACTTGAATCTATCAGAATATTCTTGGCTTATTTTATTTTCAAGAACTTTACTGTATATCAAATGGATGTCAAAACTTCTTTTCTAAATGGTTATTTGGATGAAGAAGTCTATATAGAACAACCTAAAGGGTTCATTTGCAAAAACAAGCCTAATCATTTTTACAGGCTAAAAAAATATTGATATGACCTAAAACAAGCTCCTAGAGCTTGGTACTCTAGACTAGATAGACATTTAATTTCAAAAGGTTTTAGTAGAGGAGGTGTAGAAACCAATTTTGATATTAAGATTGAAGGTTCTGATATTATGGTTGTTGAAATCTACCTTGATGATACTATATTTGGCTGCAACAATACTGCTTTGAGTAAAAAAATCTCTTAGATTATGGAGTCTAAGTTTGAAATGTCAATTTTGGGAGAACTAACTTTCTTCTTAGGTCTTTAAATCTCTCAACTTGAAACTGGTATTTTTCTCTCTCAAACAAAATATGCAAGAGAGATGCTAAATAAATTTCAAATGGATGAATACCATCTAGTTAGCACTCCAATCGTTATCGGCTGCAAACTCAACAAGGTTGATGATTCTCCTGCTGTAAATCCAACTGACTATAGGTCAATGATAGGAAAATTTTTATATCTAACAACCTCTTGACTTGACATAATGCAAGAAATTTGCATGGTTTCAATATTTCAGTCATCTCCTCAGGAATCTCCTATTAATTTTGTTAGAAGGATTCTTAAATATGTTAAGGGCACTCTTAATTATGGACTCTGGTATCTTAGAAGCAATGATTTTTCATTAGTTGCATATACTGATGCTGACTGGTCTAGTTTTCTAGATGATAGGAAAAGCACTAGTGGCACTTCTTTCTTTCTTGGTGATCGATTAGTGGCATGGCACAACAAAAAAAATAATCTATTTCACTCTCCATTGGTGAAGAAAAATATATTGCTACCACCTCTTGTTGTACTCAAGTAATTTGGATGTCACAAACTCTATTTGACATGGGTATTAAAATTCCTAAACCTATTTCTATTCTATGTGATAATACTAGTGCGATTAATATCTCCAAAAATATTATTATGCACTCTCCCACTAAACACATAGCTATTAAATTTCACTTTCCTCATGAAAAGGTGTTGGATAATGAGGTTTCTATGCAATATGTTCCTAGATAAGCACATGTAGCTGACATCTTCACTAATCTGTTGGCTAAAGAAGTATGTGAAAGACTTATGTCTAGATTGGGAGTTGTCTCTCAATCTTTTCTATCTTAATACTTTATCTTGGTGATAAGGGGAGTTGGTCAGCTCTCTTTGCAGCTCATACTTTGCTGCTCCATTTCTATATTTGCAGCTTCTTGGAATTTCATTGTTGTCTTGCCTTTATCCTTGTCACAAAAAAAGGGGGAGAATTATGAGCTCTTGGTTCTGATTCAGAATTTTGGTTTGGTGGCTTAGTCTTTGCCATCAAGGACAAAGGGGGAGTTTTTTGATCTCCTCTTTTGGTATTTGTCCTTGATGAAAGTATTATGTTTCAAATTGGCATCTTTGTGGTTGATTATTAGTTGCATAATTTACATTCTATTGGATGACACTCTTGTTTATACTCTATCTTGGCATACTTAGTTTTGACTTAGATATTATGATGTTGGTTTTGATGGTACTGATCTCTTGAATTCATGTGTATATTACAAGGAATTTTGTTTACAGGATAATGTTTCCATGTCTAGGTGGTATAATTCTGGTTTGACATTTTGTGCTCCTGGGCTACAGTGATCTAGTGGCTTATATGGTATTGGCATGTTCAGATTTCTAACATCATGGCATTGGTAATGTTTTTGAACAACATACAAGTTTTGTTTTTCTATTCAGCCTAATTCAGGTAATGCTTACAATTAACTTGGCTTTCAGAATAATCAATGGAGTTGGTTTTTAATTTTAAGAAAACCCTATCAGGTTTCCTTAAACAATTGATATTTGCATGGGTATATGATAAAATTGATATTTGCATGGGAAAATGACTCTAAAGGGAGTCATATGTTTCAGGTATTAATATGGTTATCATGGGTATTAGACTTTATTAAATTTCAAAAGGCATTGAATATATCGGGCTTTATGACATGGAAAATGGTTTTGAATAAAATTCAATAAATTGATTCTCACATTAGCATGAAATCAGATCTTATGTTTTATATTTCATTAGGACTTAAGGCCAACAATAGGTATGAGAAATTATGTGTCAAGTCACTTGGAAAGTGACTAACTTCGACCCTGAATTATATTGTCTTGATGATTAAGGAAATCAACATGTTGGAAATCACATGGTAATGTTTTAATCATGGTATTAGTCTTTTGCATGGATGAATTTTGATTATATCAAATTTCATGTGTCACACACTTGAAATGATTTTATGACTTGGAAAAGTCATCGATTACCTTGCAATATGAAATTACGTCATTCTTAGTGTGCTTTACAAGCTTGAGGGTTTGGAACCCTAGCTCTGTCGCCACCATGGGTGTTGAGTCTCAGCCATTACTCAGTTGGTTTTTTATCTTAGTGCTACTTATTGATAGCTATGGAGCTCTTTGTAAGAACTATGCCATGGTCAGTATGTCTATCAATCTTTTGTCTTTGGGTGAAGGATTGAACCTGGAAGAAGTTTTGTTGCTTTGCTTCTACGGTTTGGTAAATATCTCCACTAAAGATTCTCTATCGTTTGCTTCATGTATTCATCTTATCATTCAAATTTTGAGGGACCATTACTTCTATTGGCACAAAAAATTGAAGACAATTGTTTGATCTTTTCTGAAATATGAGCAAATGGGTTTAATTTTTGTGGTTAGAAATGTTGCATTTCAGTTTTCACATAATCAGTTATAGATACATAGATATTTTATCATATCATCTTTTGGTCTTACTTTAGGGGATTGTGTTTTCATTGGTGAGTAATCATGCTTTATGAAAAATACTTTTGTCTTTATTTTGGAATCAGTGATAGTTGTTCTTGGGTGCACAATAATGGGATTTCTGGTTAAATTTTTTGTTGCAACAGTATTCGAGTGTATTTTGTGCATGATATATATTGTTTAATTATGTTTCCATTAGCATTGCCTATGCAGGCTCCTTGTGTGGACAGGGTTCAGTCTTCTTTCTAAAAATGCATTATTCCTTGACTATTTTGTTAGAAGCTATCCTCCATGCTGAAATGTTTTCTTTGAATCACTGCAATACTTGGAAAATTCATTTGATAGAAGTGGGGTACATTAAAAATTACCTATGTTCTTTAAAATGATTCGAAATGAGTTATTGGGTGGTAATTTTTTGCTAATGTAATTAAGAAATATATGTAAGGAGAAAAATAAAAATAAAGTGACACTATTCCTTGAACTATGAGAAGAGACTGTGAAAACCAGCGAGAATAAAATAGCTATTGTATTTGTATACACAAGGAGAAATGCTTTGTTTTTGAGACCGAAAATCTGGAAAATATGTTCAATATCAAGTTGTCTTAAGACTTGATAATGGCTAAAATTCTGAAGGTTCATTCTTGAACTTTGAGGATTTTAGGTATTGTCTATCAAGAGGCACTTGAGAGAAAAGAGAGAAAAAAATAGATCCTCTGTATCATTGTATGTTTTATTGAAAACAAAAAAGGGGTTGGTGCTCCTTGAAATTGGTGTTTCAAAATGAGGGGTTGGTGCTCCTTGAGTTGGTGTCATTTCTTATTTTTGTTTCACTGATTCATTGTGTGAACACTTTTTTATGCTAAGTTTCACTGTCATACTTCTCATTATAGTTAAATGTGATTGCATTCAATATATGGATGAGTTAATCATTGATAAATGTGAGAATAAATCTTCTTTGTTTTAGTTTATGTAGAATTTGTTAAATCAGTTTAAGACACTGATTCACCCCCCTCTCAGTGTCTTTTTTCACTCCAACACCTCTATGATTTTTTTAAGAAACTTGTCTGTAGATTTTTCTCTGTAAATTGGCTTTCCGGTTGTTTTTGTAAAAAAAATCTTGTAGATGGCCTTTTGGAAAGATTTTCCCCAATTAAAATATTGTGTTGAATTCCTTAAATATATATCATATATAAACATATATGTGTATATATATTTATTAAACACACACACACATATATATATATATATACAATATATATATTTAGTTAGTAAAGATTTGAAGTTAAAATGTTTGTAAATGGTCATGGTCATCATCCGTACGATGAAATGGTTTTAATTTTATTTTTTTGGTTAAGATAAAAATATATATATGGGGTGGGGGTGTTGTGCACACCCCACTATATATCTTTATGGCAAGGCATGGCTGCCATGACAACGCCCTCCACATTTAAATGGAGGGAGCGCTACCAAAGGCAGCACAACCCCCTTAATACATGGGACAACCAATTGTACTATGTACAACCCGACACCCAATACAACTCGTCCGCCTATGTTTTATACCTTCAATTTTTGTATATTTAATATTGTTTAAAATATATAATATTTATATATATTATATATATATATATATATATCTATTTATTTTATGTTTAATATATAAATATATATATATATGTATATATTCATTATTTATTTATTATGGGTTTTTGTTAAATATTTTTTAAAATATTTATTGTATATACACATTGAAATATATATAATTATATATTTAAATATATGATTATGTATATATTCACTATATATATATTTAAATATATAATTAATTTTCTTAATTTAAAAATTGGTGCGTGCAATATATGAACTAAAAGAAGAACTTGTTGATCTAATATTTCAATGAAATTATTATTTTATTAAGAGTAATCGAGAAATCGCAAATATTGATAAGTTAGATCTTTTCATCTCTGATTATTAAGGGTTTTTATTTTGTTAAATTTATTAGGCAATTATTTTACTATAAATTCACTATGGAAGGGAAATTAGATTAATATATTTGAAAATATTTTATTTCTTGTATTATTGCTTTTGCATGTTATTTTTTGTAGATACCAAAAATTGGTCTAGGCCTACGAGTACACATTCGACATAATTTTTAATTTATCCATGCTCATAATTAAATAATGCCAATTATTTAATTACCCTTTATAATACATATTTCTTCTATTAATTAAAATACCCCTTTTAATTAATTCACTAATTCATTAATTCATAAATGACCTTTATTCAACTGGATTAATTAAATAAATCACGTTTATTTAACTATGTTGCTAGCTAATTAAATTCCTCTTTCATAATTAAATATTTATTATTTAATAAAGCCCCTTTTATCCATAATTAAATATTTATTATTTAATTATTCATTTAACTCTTTTCGAAAGTCAATTAAATAAATTATCTTTATTTATTTAATTTAATCTCTTATTTTTGAATGTTGAATTAAATTAAAATTTAATTCATTATTTAATTATTTATCTCACATTCTTCTGTCAATCAATTATCTAATTATTCACTCACCTTTTGACTTGAGATCTATTTTTATTTCTCTAGTTATCTCTGAATTCAACAGCTGATCATCTCTGCTAGAAGACTCTTTGTCACAACTAGTCGGTTAACTAGTTCTAACTCATATACATGTATGTGTTTATTAATTAAATATATTTATTTAATTAATTAATTTCATTATGCATTCAAATTCTTCATCTTTGAGTTCTAACTTTGTCTTTGACAATCAAAGTCTATTTATTCTATTTTCAAAGACTCTTAACTGAAGATTAAGATCTTAAACTCTTGTTCTTCCTCTTTTCAAACAGTCTTGACATAAGATTAACTTATCATTCTAATTTAGTCTTTATCCTACAGTCTTCCCTGACTCATGTTCTAACTCACGTTCTATCTGACACAAAACTCACATTGTATGGCATTCATTAGTCTCATCCGTCGATCTCTCTTTCAATCTGAGCCGATCGTTTGAAAAACCAAAATCTATAAAATGTGTAATGCCCCACTGAGTAACCCTAAAGGAAGTTGTAATTAATGACTTAAGAGAACCAATTTTATTTTTAAAAGGTGTAAATAACATACACATTCACTTACTAATTAACAAAAACCTCTAAGGTCGCAAGGTTATGATTACTTAAACCCACACATACATATTACATATAACCATAGCATTACATACTTTATGAAATAAAAATCATACATCATAAGGATACCACCTAACATAATAAGATAAACATACAAAATACAATTTCATAAACATGTACTTAATCAAATAGTTACATCACTCATTCCCAGAATGAGGCAATAGTACATAAATATTATAATTATAGAATTCCACCTCATAATCATATGAGGGATAAATAACTTATACAAATAGAAATATTACAATGCAAGATAATATAATAAGAACTACAAGATGTCCATCTGGATGTCTCGCCACCAAGTATAGAAGATAGATGGGGACCCAACAGTGTATGGTGCATGTTCCACCCAACCAAGTGGTACCCGAAGGCCCACCCCCCATGCTAGGAGATAGTAACAACGCAACATGGATAAAGAATCTACTACCTATAACCAAAGGCAGACTCATACTGACATAACCAAAAAAAATCAATAAACAAGTACAACTCAAGTACTACACAAGTACAACATTCACATCACTGACATAGGTCACATTGCTTCCTGACATAAAAATAGATCAAGTATGTGTAGAGAACCATACACATAAAACAAATACCAACAGTTGTCCTAGATAGAGTGTCATCACATAGTAGTCATGAGATCTCCTCTGGGCATCCTTCATAGGCTCCGGTAATCCTGGTGACCTCAACCAAATCTTGGCCCTCATACTCACTCATGCGGCCTCAAATACCTCTTGTATTGACAAGATAAATGACTAGGCCATTTCAGGCCTTCTAACTCATCCCAAGTCTAAAAGAGCCCTTGTGTCTATGAGTGAGACTTAAATTATCTTGATTAGTGTGGAATACATCCTAATCATCTAAGTACATTAATTTAATTATCACTTGATTAACTCACTTCTGAAGGTTACCCAGTTTACCTCTTTGGCTCTGACACTTAACAGAAGCCACTCTTCTAATGGACAACACACTATACCAAACTAATCACCAAGGGAATCACAATTGCATGCAACCTAGGCATCAAACCACTCCAACTCAAGGAGGAAACAAATAAAAGAAATCACTCCAAACATCTTGGAGGCAACATAACACATAGTCCACTCCTTTCATAGTAGGTACAAAACATCCCCGTTCATGGAAACTGGGTAAATACTGAAAAGACACCATGCACTACCCAAGGGAAAACAAATGGTTGACATAAATAATCAACAACCCTCATCCTCTAAGATCTTCTGGAAGACTTACAAATTTGGACTAACACATACTCCCATATCCCAAAATGCGATATGAAGACATAGCTACAAAAACATTCAAGTCATTAATCAAGTCTAATATTTGGATTTCCTAAATCCATACTCATTCAATAGATAACACTGACAAGGTCAAAGGCATAATAACTAGATTAATTGAACTAATCATATAACCATATTTCCTCTTTCATTACTAAACATCTTAAACAATTAGACTCACTTTCTTTTATGAATAAAGAGAAAATAAAACATTTAAGGCAATCATGGGGAAATTACTATTTTTGGATATACTAAATCCATATCCCTTTCAAATTCCACTCACAATAAAATAAACTATTGCCCTTTCAAAAATAATTGAAATAATTAAATAAGTGCCTTTAATTTACAATAAAAGATAGACTAGTTCAAATAATTTAAATCAAATCCATTATTTTCTTTTAAAACTAACATAAATCCTCTACAATAATTCTTTTCAATTTCCAAACCAAACCTTATATTTCTTCTAGTTTTCCAACAACACACTATGTTCATTTCATCTAGTAGTTTCCCCTTCCAAATTTTTATTGCATACATCCATTTATTCAAACCATTAATACAAAATGTCATTCTCTATCCATTCATCCATGCATGCAAATCAATTCTTTTAAAATTCCCATTCAATACTAAATTGCATGCATTAAATTAACATAAGATAAAATATTAATTATTCACCCAAATGTATATACCTACAATATATACATTTAAATATAAATTAATATTTTTAACTATATATAATCATTCACATATCTTCTATCATTTTACAAAATATCAAATATATATTAATATAATTTATTAAACAAATATATTACTTTAATAAATTATATTAATATTCAACAAATAATTTTCCAATTGCAATGTTATCAAATATATATTAATATAATTTATTAAACAAATATATTATTTTAATAAATTATATTAATATTCAACAAATAATTTTCCAATTGCAATGTTATTAAATATTTAAATACAACTACAATGTTTTAAAACATTCTTTTTAATTATACCATTTTACACACTTTGTAATTATTATTCATTTTATTGATTATAAATATTTAATATTTAAATATTAAATATTATAAAATTTGCATTGATATTAAATATCAAATGTGAATATTTTTGTGAATAAACAAATATTGGCGGACGAATTTCAAAAAATAAAATAAACCTTTATCGAAAATAAAATAACATTTAGGAAGGGCGCCATACTCCAATAAGTACAACCGACCTCAGTACCCTAGGCGTCAATCTGTACTTAGTACAGCCGGCCACCCTTATAAGGGATAGAGGGGGCAGCACGTCCCCCAAGAGGTGGGCGCACTGCTCACAGGCAGCCCTTTCCCCACCGTGGGTATATGGGCGGTGGGGGTTGACCACCCCACCAACCACCAACATAAATAAAATTTATTTTTATTTTTATATTTTTTATATTTTTGATTTTTTTATTTATTTTTATCCCCGAACCTACAATTTTATGATTTCAATGAATTTTCCCAGAATTCGTTTCCCAATAACACCGTATGGATGACAATTTAAAAAGAAATAATTTAAATAAATAATACTCAAAAGGAATATATTCATATATTCATTATATGTATATTTATGTTGTGAATAAATACATATGATGAATATAAATATATATATATATTTACCCAAAGATTAATATACAGGTAAAATTGAGAAAACTAAATAAAAATAACCAGATACAGAAAATTAATTAAATTTTCCAGAATAATTCTCTAAATTTCACATTTGTTTAAAAACTGATTTTTCTAAAATCATTCCTTTAAAATTATAAACAATACAAAATAGAAATACTAATGGGGATCTAAATTTCTCCATTACAAATTTTCTACAGAGGGTTTGTTTTCAAAACCCGATCTGATTATTTTCAAAAAGGGTAAAATCTCCTACAACAATCTAAGTTTGATGTAAGAACTAAGGTTTAATTTTAACAATGATTCTACAATTTCCCCATTTACTAAATTAAATCCTATAGTAAATTTATACAAACTTCCCCAAATTTTAGAATAATTTAAATCTAGTTTCCATTAACAAATCCAAATTCTCAATGAATTCAACAAGATTTCTCAAATAATATTTATTTGTATTGAACAAACAAGAATAAGAAAAACATAGAACAAAACCTAGATTTTCGAAGCTACAGTAAAAGATGAATTTCTGATGCAAAGCCTCCTCCAAGGATCTCACGAATTCTGATCTACCATGTCAAGAATCCAATCCAAAAGCTCAACCAATTATAAATAGACTTTCCTCAAATCGATTCTTCCATCAAAATTTCCTTCATACCCTTCTCTGTGCAATTTTCCCCAAAATCTTCCTTCCCCAAATCTTCTCCCAAAATCCATGAATTTTCAATAATCTCCTTCTTTTTAATTAAATATGCAATTCAATCCTAAATCCAAAATATCTTAGACAACCAAATCTAATTTTGCATGCAATCTAAAAATTCTAAAATATCTAAATATTAATTAACTCTCACATTTTGAAAACTAACTTTGCATTTTAAATTCAATTTCAAATTCCAATTTAATTCCAACTTAATTGAAATAAAATCCCAAAATAATTAAATTCCCACTAAATGAAATAAAATTCCATAATGAATTTAAATTCTTTTAATTTTCGTAACATCCCAATTAATTAATTAATTTAATTATTTAATAACTAAATTCAACCCCTTCGATTAAATTTAATTAATTAATTCAAATATAAAATTTTATCCACATTGCATAATTTAAATTAAATAACCATCAACATGATTTAATGCAATTATTCAAAATATATATTTCCAAAACAAGAATCCCTCATAATCAAATAACATTAAAATAAGGTAAACTATGACTCAACAAAGGAAATTGATGACACACTAAGGCTAGGGCGTAGAATTGACACATGTTACCTAGCTACTATCTCTCGTTCAACTTAACCGTTGGATCAACACGCTCAAACCTGTGAAACCAAGTGGAGTCTATGTCATGTACCTGCAAACCTGAAAACATAGTAACCAACATCATATAATATATCCAGCATATAATACACACCGTGAAGAAGAAATCCCAGATTCGTAGGGCGCTCGCAAGTGAGTGATGCAAACCTGTCCTCTTCACGCATACACTCATCAAAACTGACACTTCCATCATAATCCCAATAACCTCATAAGCAATTACATGTTATATCAACTAACATATTTACACCAATTAGAGCATGTAAACTAAAGCATTAGATAAATCAAATCACATCACATAATATGGTCTATCGCTCAATGAGTAGCAAGCAAATACACACACAAGATAAAGTATTTGAATATCCAGAAACATAAACCAAAACAAAACAAGGAAACACTGTCCAATCAAGAAAGAAAAATGGAGGGGTGTTACAAAATGGCCTGTCATTATCATTATTCCTCCATTCCCGAAATCATACACTTTTGAGAAGAAAATTATCTTCGATATTTTTCTTAGACATTCGACGAAGTAATGCTTGCATCAAACACATAAATCTGAGGGAAAGAATATTGAAAAGGCAAAACAAAGGAGAAATCAAGATAATTCGAAGGGGTGAATGCATATTTGGTGAGAGCTTTCCATTAATTTGTTTAGTTTTATTCATGTTTATTTCTTCGTTCTTTTTTGTTTTTGATTTAGATTGTTAGTTTAGAATTGATCATTGTAATTTGTGCAGCTATTAGATACCATTCAATCTTTCCAAAGCAATAAAAGACTAGGGAAATCTTGTCCTTAGTATGAGTTAAGACACTCCTTGTCTATGACTGTCTGTTTTTTGCAGACAGATGACTTTGTACACTATGGTCTATCTCATATCATGGTGTGTATTATCCATTTGTGTCATGTCCCGCCCAATGATGATAAAAATTTCAAGCTTAGCATATCTAGAAAAATATCGAAGAATACATGTTTATTCTCAATCAACCACTTTAATTATTTCTTACTAACATTCTAAAATAATTTGTGCTAACATTTCTCTTTTCAGACACAATGATAGAGTCCTGTGACACAACAAAAACATTATATTATCTGCATAAACATACATTTTATAAGCATTTCATATAGTTGCATTACATTTCAAACATATACATAACATATATTACCATATTCATAGGCATTTCATCAACATAACATAAATAAACATCATATAGCATATTACATCCATCATCAAATAGAATCATCATAAACATCATCAATTGTATAAACTCATAACATGTATAAATCATCCATAAGATTATGAGAATAGGTTATTATTGGCCTACAATGGAGAAAGACTCATATACCTTTATAAATAAATGCAGGCAATGTCAGATACATGGAGATTTGATAAGAGCGCCAACATAGGAGCTTCGTCCAATTACATCACCATGGCCTTTCGCCCAATGGCGACTTGACCTCATAGGTAAGATACATCCTTCATCATCCAATAGACATAAATTCATCATAACCACCACCGAATACTTCACCAAATGGATTGAAACTATTCCCATGACCTACATCACCAGCACACAAATATCTAGATTCATCCTAAACTATATCATCTATCGGTATGGTATACCCCAATCCATAATCACAGACAATGGCCGCCCATTCAAGAACCAAGAAGTATGCCATCTATGTGAAGAGTTCCATATCAAACACCATTTCTCCACCCCATGTTAGCCACAAGGTAATGGCCAAGTTGAGGAATCTAATAAAACCATTGTTAGAATCATGAAAAAGACTGTCAATGACGCTGGTCATGACTGGAACCTATAGCTTAATCCCGCCTTATGGGCTTACCACACTAGCATCCGTACTACCACTGGCGCCACTCCATATTCACTCATATTTGGGTCTGAAGCTATCTTACCTATTGAGGTTTAAATTCCTTCCCTAAGGGTTTCCTTGAAAGGTCACATAGATGATGAAGAATACCGTGTATCTAGGTTACAAGAGCTAGAATTACTGGATGAACGAAGAAAAAAGGCACTAGACCATTTACAAGCATATTAGAATCGTCTTCATTGTAGCTATAATAGGAGAGTTCTAAATAGAGACTCTGACATTGGAGACTTGGTTTTAATGGAGAATCCTAAGAATCAAGTTGAACGAGAAAAATCGAGTAAGTTTGAACCTAACTAGTTGGGGCCTTATATAGTCACAGAAGCCTTTGGATCAGAAGCATATCAACTCTCTACTCCTAAAAGAGAGCCACTTATGTCACCCATCAATAGTCTTCATCTAAGGAGGTTCTACACGTAGCTTCTGAGAATCCATGTCTTAATCTAGAAAATACAAAAAAACAAGAAAACAAAAAAATGGTTACCTTGATGAAAACCTAGCAAATAGGCGTCTTTGTAACACCAATTTTTTTTGAAAAAAATCATCAAAATAGTCAAGAGAAATAATCCATCCAATAGTGAAAACTGCTTCGATGGCGCTATGGATAAGTAGCTTGGTGAAAACCTGGCAAACAGGCGCCATGTGTAGTCAAACTTGCTCTTTCATCTACCATCACTCCAATTAGACTTTTTTGCCATCTGTCATAATAAAAGGTTGTCCTATCCATCATTTGGAATGATTGACACCAAATTCCATTCTGTCATATTCCCCATTTCCATCTCACAAGTCTTATTCCCAATTGGGGGAAAATCCTTGTTCTGTGTCATGAGAACCTTGTATATAACATTACACCATTGAAAATGTCCTAAAAAATCCCAAAAACATTAAAAAACTTCAAAAATCCAAAAAAATCAAAACATGTTAGAATACACCAAAAATAGAGTCATGTCATTCATGTTAAGTTAGTCGTAGACATAGTCGAACTACGTTGCCTCTGCGACTGGAACGTAGGCAAGGCCATCAATCGATGTGCCCCTAAGGCATTAGGTCTGTCTGTTTAGGTTTGTAATGTATCACACACATTTAAAAGCATGAATCTTTGTACATTCAAAGTCATTGGTTGTGTCGAACTACGAGGTCTCTGCGTGTACAACGTAGGCAAGGCTAATCAATGGATGAGCCCCCGAGACCGCACTAGGTTAGTCCAATAGGGTTTATTGCATTCACTGTCACAAACATTACATATCATCAGATTAAGTACATATCTTTAGTCAGTCATGTCATACATTGTCTACACACACATTTAATCAGTCAAGGAATAAAAAAAAGTCATGCATCAACAAGGAAAAACATCTTGAAGTCATCAGTCAATATCAAACACATTGTCAGAATGATCAACTTACATCTTAAGTAAGATATATCTTTCTTGTCAATAGATCCTATCAAATTGTCATAGCCTCATGTTGCTTGTTACATCAACGTCATCAGGCTCCAACGTCTTATATGACGTGTGTCTTTTCTGAAACCAGGCTTTGTCATGCCTTATACAAATAGTCACCCAGTCAAAACCAAACTCAACGTCTTATGCGCTATGTTTCATCTCTCACATTACGCTATGTCAAACATCAAATAATCAAATAGTCCAACAAGATCCAATTTTTGGAAAATAATTTTATTTGGCTTTATGACTTTATATCTTATTTTTTCTTATCTTTTTATCGATTTATGAATTCGTCTGGTTACTAGCTTCCTCAAGGATGTCCTTTGAAGGATTTGGAGAAGCAAGGATGTCTCAAGACTCTTTTTCTTTGTCTGTTGTCTGTCACTATCTTTTTTTAACTTTGGTTTTTGAGTCATGTTACTAGTTTCCTCAAGGATGTCCTATCTAGGATTTAGAGGAGCAATGGAGTTTCATGACCCGTTTTTTATTTGTTTGTTGTCTGTGGTTTGTCTCGACAAAAAGACTGGGGCAATCTTGTCCTTAGTATGAATTAAGACACTCCTTGTCTACGACTGACTATTTTTCGCAGATGGATGACTTTGTACACTATGGTCTATCTCATATCATGGTGTGTATTATCCATTTGTGTCATGTCCCACCTAATGATGATAAAAATTTCAAGCTTAGCATATCTGGAAAAATATTGAAGAACACGTGTTTATTCTCAATCAACCATTTTAATTATTTCTTACTAACATTCTAAAATAATTCGTGCTAAAATTTCTCTTTTCAGACACAATGATAGAGTCCTGTGACACAACAAAAACATTAGATTATCTACATAAACATACATTTTATAAGCATTTCATATAGTTGCATTACATTTCAAACATATACATAACATATATTACCATATTCATAGGCATTTCATCAACACAACATAATTAAACATCATATAGCATATTACATCCATCATCAAATAGAATCATCATAAAAATCATCATTTATATAAACTCATAACATATATAAATCATCCATTCATAACACATGTACATACATCATCTAGGAAACATACTCATATAGAAAACAATGCATCATCCATAAATAGAACTGCATATCATATAGAAGCCACCAAAAATCATATATATATCAGTCATAATAATGTGTCATAGTACAATATCAAAATGTATCCATAAATAAAATGAGCTCATAGGCTCTCTGATCAAAATACATGTATACATAATAACAAGTGTCACTGTGTCCCACTATCAGTGCTGTCATGTGGTGAAGGTGGTGGAAACTGCCTCGGAGGTGCTCTCTGTGAGGTGGAAGGCCTGTCATATGAACCTATCCTTAGTGGTCATACCACACCTTCTATAATCTATCTCCTAGTGTGACTCCTGCTTTGTGACCTGTGACTACCTCTGAAAAACTAGGAGCTCATCTCTCTGCTGGCACCATGGCCTCATATAAATCCCTATAATATGATGCTCTCTCAACTGATCTAACTAACTCATGAACCATACCATCAGATGAGGAACCACTGCATGGGCATCTAACCTCTATAAACTGCTACTCTATCTCCTATCATCGGGCTATGGCATGATCCCTCTCCATAAGTGCATTGTCTCTCTTTGCACGAGAATTGTCTCTCTCCATATGGGAATTATCTCTCTAAGAATGCACTGTCTCTCTCTATCCGCATGGCATCTAGCTCTTTTGTCATCAGTATCAGCCTCTCCTCCCAAGCCTCCCTATCACCATCCCTAGTAGCATTATCCTCCCATCTCCCCTCCACAATCCAATCTCTGAGCTCTCTCTCCTACTCCTCCATCAGTTCCTCCTCCTCAACATCACCCTCCCCATACCTTGCCAAAATCCCAAGAGCATCAATATCCACATCAATATCCATATCCTCCTCCTCATCCTCTGTGAAATCCTCTCCTCCAATAGCCACATCAACTACATCCTCAGCAGCCTGCTCACCTCCAACCTATGCATCAGCTCCACCTCCGATGTCCAACATCAGTACATCCACTACCACTACCTCTCGGATAGGTGAGAGTCCTCCTACCTGACCCCCTTTGCATCCTTGTCTATTGCCTTTGCCACCACCCCTCCCTTCAACTCTACCACCTCTCCCTCTCCACCGTCCTCTCGGCCCTATGCCTCATCTCTCAACTGGTGCTGGCTGATCAAGATCTATGTGGGGAATCAGATAATGCTCCACCCACCATGCATCATATGCAGCCCTAGTCCTTGGATCTACTAACCTATCTCTTCATCCCCATGGTTCTGGTTGTAAGGCCTGTATCTCTGCCTCCGCAGTAGCTACTGGAATCATGGGCCCCCAATATGGAACCTCTCTTGATGACTAAGAAAACTTTGTTGTACCTCAAGGCTCATCCTGAACCTCTTTGAACTACCTCAAAACTCGCTCTGGTAGGTGCCTCTCTATGATGTGCACACTCAAGATAGTCCTCCCAATGAGGTACTGTGTCTGTGTATAGTATAGAAAATGTCTCTCCTCATCAATCCACTCCTCACAATCCATGTACAATCTCCATGTGAACTGATCTAAAATATCAAGTGCATGTCTCCAATATCTAGTATCCCCCACATGTCTCTACGTGATGTTTCCTGTGTATCGAAAAACATACAAAGATCTCGCTCATCGCTCTATAGTGACTAGAGGATGGAACACAACTATCATCTCCCATGCCCAAACCATCAGCAAAGCGGTTCCATAGCTCATCGACTGTGCGTCTCTGTATACAATATCGTGTAGATAAAAATATAACATCCCTAATAGATATGGACCCTAGGCATACATGGTCTCTCTCTAACATACCTACCAACATCTCCCCCCATCCCATAGGAAAGCCATGACCTTGTCAATCTAGTAGTACTATCCCACCTATCAGAGTACATAATATGGAGTCAATCTTGTCGTATCTGTCTGCTAATACTGTCCATCTGATCTCATAATGCTCAATCCCAAGCCTCCTAATATCATCCACCTGATATAATATCGCTAAATCATTCAATCCCCGCTAGGTATCATACATCACCTACTCACCTCTAATCGAAAGTCTCAATATCCTGTACACATCCTCCAATGTGACACTCACCTCCCCACTCAGCAAATGGAAAGATGATGTCTCAGAGTGCCATCGCTCACACAATGTGGCGAGCATCCCTTTGTTTTCCCAAATGGCAGGCATCAAGAGACAGTGATGAAGGCCAAGTCTCCATAGACGTATCTCTACACTAGTCAAATGGTCTCTCAGATCGAAAGTATCTAGACGTGTCTCCCGAGTGTAAATAGGATCTAAAACAACCTACATTTCAACCAACATGTCAATAATTTTTAGGTTTTTCCTTAGATTTTTTTTCAAAATCTTTACCAGCCAAATGTGGCTCACAATCATAGATGTAGTGCATTATTACAAATGCATTGCATGCCAAAGCATTTTTGTTGCATATTTCATATGAGTTGCACACCACTAATCCTATTTCTCCCTAACTACAACTATGATGCAATAAACAAATGTGGTGCAATAAACAAATGCGGTGCATTTTCACTAACCTGTCTAACTAATACATATGTGTTTCAACAATGCATATGCGGTTCACTAGCCTACATGTGTTTATCGTAAATGAAGATGCATTCAATAATTACATATGTGGTGCATTTTTTAACAAATGCGTTGAATACCTAAACTGCCTAATCTATCCTAGACATTTTTTCACATATGCGTCGTTCTGCAGTCAAATGCGGTGCATACGACGTCATATGCATTGATTCTTACAAGACCTCATCTAAAAAGTAACTTTTAAAGGCCTAAATCTACGTGCAAAACAAAATTTCAACAGATCATTTTTGGGTACACACCGGTGGTCCTACGTCAGCTGGTCGCCTGAAGGTCTAGATCTGATATCCTTGATGTGCAGCATAGGGAATGGGAGCCATTTTTGTCTGCTTGTCAGAGAAAAATCTCTCTTCTTCTAACTCCTTCGGGTGCAAATGAATTTCTTTTCAACGTAATTCCTATTTATAGCTAGGGTTTGGATGGAATTCCTTCTGACCTTGTCTATTGGTCACTTAACCTTCCAACTTCAAATGACCCGTACACGTCCGTAACACCTCCAAATTCAATTCCGTCAACTCCATAGCATTTTTGGTAATCCAATTGACTTATTGGGAATATTTCCTGATTTTTTTGAAACTTTCCCAAAGAGTCAATTTTCCGGAGGGGGCATACCCTAACCTATTTCATGTTGGGGTATGACCGGGGCATATTTTCTTTGACACAATGCCTAAACAACATTGTATCAAAGAGGGGCAAACTGTAGATACCAAAAATTGGTCTAGGCCTGTGAGTACACATTCGACATAATTTTCCATTTATCCATTTTCATAATTAAATAATGTAAATTATTTAATAACTCTTTCTAATACATATTTCTTCTATTAATTAAAATACCACTTTTAATTAATTCACTAATTCATTAATTCATAAATGACCTTTATTCAACTCGATTAATTAAATAAATCGCGTTTATTTAATTATGTTGCTAGCTAATTAAATTCCTCTTTCATAATTAAATATTTATTATTTAACTGAGCCCCTTTTATCCATAATTAAATATTTATTATCTAATTATTCGATTTAACCTTTTCAACTATAATTAAATATTTATTATTTAATTATTCATTTAACCCTTTTCGAAAGTCAATTAAATAAATTCTTTATTTATTTAATTTAATCTCTTATTTTCAAATGTTGAATTAAATTAACATTTAATTCATTATTTAATTATTTATGTCACATTATTCTGTGAATCAGTTATCTAATTATTCACTCACCTTTTGACTTGAGATCTATTTTTAGTTCTCCAGTTATCTCTGAATTCAACAACAAATCATCTCTGCGAGAAGACTCCTTGTCACAACTAGTCGGTTAAATAGTTCTAACTCATATGCATGTATGCGTTTATTAATTAAATATATTTATTTAATTAATTAATTTAATTATGCATTCAAATTATTTATCTTTGAGTTCTAACTTTTTCTTTGACAATCAAAGTCTATTTCTTCTATTTTCAAAGACTCTTAACTGAAGATTAAGATCTTGAACTCTTGTTCTTCCTCTTTTCGAACAGTCTTGACATAAGATTAACTTATCATTCTAATTTAGTCTTTATCCTGCAGTCTTTCCTGACTCATGTTCTAACTCACGTTCTATCTGACACAGAACTCACATTGCATGACATTCATCAATCTCTTTTTTTGATCTCTCTTTCAATCTAAGTCGATCGTTCGAAAACCCAAAATCTATAAAATGGCCTGTCATTATCATTATTCCTCCTCACGAAATCATACACTTTTGAGAAGAAACTTATCTTCAATATTTTGCTTAGACATTCGAAAAATTTATGCTTGCATCAAACATAGAAATCCGAGGGCAAGCATACTGAAAAGGAAAAATGAAGAAGAGCAATCGAGATAATTTGAAGGGGTGAATGCATATTTGGTAAGAGCTTTCCATTAATTTGTTTAGTTTTATTCATGTTTATTTCTTCGTTATTTATTGTTTTTGATTTAGATTGTTAGTTTAGAATTTATCATTGTAATATATGCAGCTGTTAGATACCATTCAATCTTTCCAAAGCGATAAATCTAGATCATACATTTTCTCTGTTCACTTTTTGGGGAAATGGTTTAGAAATGTTTAAAGTCTTCTAGTTGTAATATAGATTTGGGGGTTGTGTATTATTTTTGTGTCAACCTAGATTGTTACCCTTGGTTAGTGTGTTTTCCTTTATTAGTGATTACCCAGTTTCCGTGAACAGGGAAGTGTTGCCCTAATATCTTGAGTGGGGTTGTTGGTATATTTGTAGTAACACTAGTTTTCCTTGGGTAGTGGAATTGTTCAATGAGGTTTTCTTAGGGGAGTGGATTCCAATGAGGTGCCAACACACAAAGTGGTGACAAGATAACTCGTTGCAGGTTAGTTAATCCAATGATAATGTAATTAATATATTAGGGGATTGGGTAGTATTTAACACTTAATAAGAGTAATGTGCCTCACTCATGGACCCTTGTGCTAGTATAGACCTAGGATAAGACGAGAAGTCCTGGAATGGCAAGATCAATATCTTGTCTTCATGACAAATAGTCAAATTCTACTATGGATTGCATGTGGGGTCGAGAATCATGAGAGGCTACTAGGATAACCCAAGATGGGGGCCAGGACTTAGGAAGACTTACCAAGATAACCCATGCAACATAGTGATGAAACTCCTCCTAAGTCAATAGTTTCTTAGTTTTGCGATATAAATGATTGTGTAACACCAAAAGCAATGTAACCTTTGTAATAGTGTTGTTCTTGTACTTGTATTTGATTTAGCTCGGTATGTGTCAACCTATGTCTAGAGGTAGTAAGTTTGGTCTTGGATCCTTTTTACTATCTCCTAGCATGGGGGGTGGGCCTTTGGGTAGCACTTGGTTTGGAGGAATGTGCACCCTACACCATTGGGTCCCTTTTACTTCAGATCATGATGGCGAGATTTCCAGTTGGAGATCTCTTGGATTACAACCTATTTATTTCATGCATTGTTTATTGTTACAGATGACTCTTGTACTTTTATCACTCCTCATATTTATTCAAGGAGGTCTCATGTATTAGTACCACATATGTATGATCTACCTCATTCTAGGAATGAGTGATGTAAGCCTTATTTGATGATTTAATGTAATGTTGAAATCTTGATGTATATATTATCTTTGTGATGTAATTTCAATGTTTGTAATGTATGTACTTTTAATTCTTAAGTATTTAATCATATGTTATGATTTATTTATGTTTATTTGTGGGTTTAGACGTAACCTTAGTCTCGTAGCCTTAGAGGATGTTGGCAATAGATAGTGAACTTTCTTCTTACATTGTAATTTTAGATAAATAAAAGAATTATACATTTTCATAGTTATTGCAACTTCCTCTAGGGTTATGTGATGGGGCATTACAGACCAAATATGTAGAAGACTCCAACTCATCCTAATGTCAATGTAGATCATTGGTTCTCAAGGTAACTTTATTCCTTCATTAGAACCATTTTTTCTACACTAGAATTACTAGTGTGATAAAAAATAAAACTATTTGAATTATAAAATAAAAAACTTTCTTTCAAAATTCTAGCCTCTCCAAGATATGTTATGAATGTATAAGTTATAAATCATATTTACAAATAAATCTATGTCAAAGTTGATATTATTTCCAATTATACTATAAAATGAAAGATGGTTGTACTATAGACTATAATTTAGATCCCTTGGCTAGTTTGAAAGGTAAGATGTGCTCCAATTTTTGACCATAAAGGAAGTATTTAAATTATTTGTTGCATGTATTTGATATTTGTATATTCTATAATTCTGAATTGTATACTTGCAAACCTCGTCATTAAGATGGTTAGTTTGGATCATGGAAAAACATGATTCTTCCTTGTATTTAGATATCATTAATACCTTTTTGATGAACCATTAATGATAATTTAAGTCATTTTTATTGATGTCTCAAGGATCTCTCATTATAAGAAAATAAAAAACCTTTCATATTCAAAAAATTTCAATGAATACACCAAGGTTGGTATGTAGCCAAAGGTAAATGGATTTTCTTGTGTTAACTTTAAAAAAAATCCATATTTATTACTTCATGTTATTCAATGGATGTTAGGTGAAAAAAATTGGAGTTTTATAATTATTATAGGGTAAATTTTGACATATCTTTAATATTTTTAGCTAATCTATTTGATCTTGGGGAAGACAAAGATTTTATAAAGAAATTTATGAAAGCCAATTTGTTTAGGCAATATTGATGATGCCATTATGGAAGTGGACTATGATAAAATACTTCCACCTCTAGATGAGATTTTATTCATCATACACAAAGTGGTTTAGGTATAAGGTAGACCTTTAATCTCTTCTAAAAGACAAAATAATGAAACTAAAAGGAAAAATACAATAGTTAAAGTTTTATATTTTCTAAAAAAGGTTCCAGGGTTCATGGTGTCTAAAGAAATATCTTGACTCAATTCCCTTGTGATTGATAACTCTCAAGATAAGTATGTTTTTGATAGTTTGGATCTATCTTCTTTTTGTTCTAGATACTTAGAGTAAAATAGATAACACTTATGGATAGTAGCTTGTTTTATATCCTATACAAATAGTCAAAACCAATAGGTTTTTTTAATTTTTTCTTGCTACCCTTATAGACACTACATTTGCATCTAAGGAGGTCGATACACATTTTAACATTAATTTTTTATATTTTTGTTGCTAATTTTTTTTACATTTTTTAATAGGAACTAGAAAGTATCAGTTGTATAAAATGTGTATGGTTGTATATTTGTATTGTCCTATATATTCTAAACTATCTATATATATATAGTTTTTAAGCACATACATATGCGTTTATAGTATATGCATAATGCTTTACATATTGATATTACATATATGATAGTTTAAGTATTCATAGAGAATATACATCCATAGTTGCATGCACACAATCACATGGGAAATATACACAAAACCCACCTTAACATAGACACAGTCAATATACATAGTAATCCACATATTATGTCTAGAAAATTGCTAGTGTAAGCAATAATTGAGAATTAAAATGGAGATAAATGTAAAGATAGAGAATCATTTTCCAAACTACTAAAAACCTCAAATATAACTCAACAAAAGAGTGCAATAAACACAATAAAATCAGAAATTGATTTAAATGATACTAAAGCCTCTAATTATTGAATGATTTTATCTAATGATTAGTTGTTATGTGGATTCATAAAGTTGATGGATATGTGTAATATAGAAAAATTTATCCCTTCACATTTTCACACTTGTTTGAGCCCTCCTTACTGAAATTGGGCTTCTTTATGCCTTGTTTGGTCATGTTTTGCATCCACAAGCCTTAATTAATCAATCTTTCTGAGGATAATCTTGAAATATATCATTTGACCTATCAAAATTTAATGATTTTGGTTTGTATGACTAGATTTAGTGATTTGGGACTCATACACCAGCTGGGGCATATGGGTCCCACCTAAGTTTTAGGGACTAAACCTAAATTTAACATAAAACTAAGAATTTCTTGAAACTTGTGTCCCAAGCTTAGCCTACTAGGACTCATATGCCCCAACTGGTGTAAGAGTTCCATTTAGCTTGGACCTAATTTGAATTCAAATTATTGGTAGGATTTTATTCTCCTAGATCTAATGTCAGCTTGTAGTGTTGTAATTTTAGAAATTTTCACATAAACAAGTACAAATACAAGGTTAATTCACATATTTTATCCTAGAAATTTAAGTGATCTAATGAGCTTTCAAGTGAGAGAATTATAAGGTATTTAAAATAATTTAATAGTGACTATCAATAATTTTGGAGCATTATTCAAGAATCAAGCATCACGTCGAATTCATCATGCATCATTCTTGTTTTTGAGCTAACATTTGTGGTGTAGGGTTTTGTGATTCAAGCAAGCATTCAAGTCAATATATACAACATACAATCAAGATTCAAGATCAAAATTCATGCAGGAAATTGCTTACAATATTGTAGCCTTTTGCTCTAGGTTCTGGTGAGTTGCAACATTGCATATTTGTTCATTCATCATTCATCCATTCTATTTCTATTCATTTCAAGGTTTGATTAGAAAAATGGGGTTTGATCCCCTTCATTGATGTGTGATGTTTAGATTTATATTAAATATCCATTGAAAATCAAGTTTAGAGAAAGTTTTCAAGTTGTCATAGTTGTCATCTATATTGCAAGATTACAAAAAATCACCTATAGATTGTAATTCAGTGATTCAGACTCAAATATTTTTAAAGAGAGAAGATACAGGAGAACCTAAGAGGATATAAAAGTTTTATATCAACCCTAATATTTGGACTAAATCACCACTTGTGGTGTATGAGTCCCAGTATACCTATGTTTAGACATTTTTAGCAGATCCTGAATTACCAGTTCTAGATTCCAATTCCTCCAAAAAACTCTAATCTATGATTAAATCACCCCCATTGGCATATGAGTCCCATTGTACATTAAAATTTAGTATTTTTAGGATTACATACCCTCATTCAAGCCTCTTCAGTTTCTAGATGTGCCTATGTATTTTCTCATTTTACTATTCTAATTTGAATTCATTTTTAGGTCATTTATTTAAGTTTTGCATATTATTTACATTTCTTATCTTTCCAAACCCTTGATTTATGGTGAACCCCCTTTCAGTATTTAATCATATCCTAGGACACCTTATGCAGATCTCTTTCCCTCATTATATCCCTTGAAATTTGAGATATATGAGGTTTCCTTAAGTGAAACTTGTAGAAAATTGATTGTTCTATCTCCTAAAACAAAAGAGTGATAATTTTTTACATTTAATTTTGGTGAACCTACCCTTTAGAACACATTATTTTCTTATTTGGAGTGCATAATAGTCCCATATATAGCTTATATTAACTTTGCATTAGGTTTTTCATTAGTTAATTTGCATCTAGGGTTTTGAAATCTTGCATTAGTGAAAGTGCATATAGGTTGAATTTTTACATCTTGCATCATTGAATTTCATTTGAAATCTATAATTTCACTTAGTATAGACATCATACAAACTAGAAAACATAAATTTTACTCAATTTTTTTTTAAATTTGTGGAAAAACCCCAATCTAGAACTCATACACCCCTCTGGGCGATTTAGTCCAAATACATGTTGTTTTTCCTAATTTATGGGTATTTTGTGTTGATTTTTTATCAAAATTTGAATCCTCGAAAAACCTTGACCAAGAATCATATGTCCCTCTGGGCGATTTAATCCTGTGTTAGATCTTAGACTTTATTTTATAGCACTAAAAGCTCTATTTCTTTGTTTTTGTTTTTCGTTGTTAGATTTTTGTTTCAATTTACTAAGTATATGTTACATTCACTTAATTACATATAGATTAATTTCATTTGAATGAAAATTAGAGAATAGCATTTATATTGTATTCATTGATTGTCCCTTGCATGAGCTTTACAATTTGGTGTCCTATTGCTAATACTATAGTGAGACATAGTTCAAGACTCATGTCATCTCGTGATAGCACAATAATCATGGATCTTGGGTTATCTAGATCTTTAACTACTAGTGTTGACACTACTTCACTAGGTATGGACCATACCCTTAACCACTATTTTCTGTCAAGTAGTGTGACATGTGATGAAATAATGGTTGCTAGTATTCTGTAATAAAAACATAATCCAAATCCATGAAGACTTAGAAAACCTACAAAATAAATTGAGTAATGAAAAAATTTCAACCACCGATATCCCTAGATCATAGATAACATACATTACATGATTGAAATTGAAGAAGGAGTTGAACTTGTGTGTAACCTAGTTCAAATTTATGGAAAAAATCTTACCTCAACAACTAGTTGTTATTTATCTTCGAACAATATCCAAAGTCAAAGAGGAACTCAAATTCCTCCTCTCACAACAATTGCCTCTATTCCTACCTATACCAACCCTCAAATTACAACAGTGATGCAACATACTAGTAATATCCTTCCTACCTTGGGTATTTTTGCTAGCATTCCTAGTACCTTAGTGGCATCGTATGTCATATATCCTACCACCTTACCTCCCATAAGCATTCAATTCGCTACTCCCTTGAAAACATACACACATCCACCATATTCACCTCAATCTCAAGATACAACCAATGACACCATCATAAATCAAATTTTGCAAAATGTTTCATCCCTTCAAAAGAAAATCTCCTTCTAAAACCAACATCAAAATGGCCAACCTACAAACTATGTCAAAAGAAATCCCTTATCCTTGGAGATATTGAGAATTTCGATACCACAAATTCTAGAGATCCCTATATTTGAGAAATATGGGGGGAAACTATATCCTTCTAGCCATGTTTTTGCTTATACCACACTATGTAGTGAATTTGTCCTCAAGGATAAACTCTTGGCTAATATTTTCCCTAGGTCCTTGAAGGATACCACTTTAGAATGGTTTTCTTCATTAGCGAATAAATAAATTCATTCATTCAATGAAATTTTTGAGGCCTTTATAAACCATTTCCAAGTGCATATGACTCCTAAGATGACCTTAGCTGATTTGATCAAATGTAAGAAAAAAATGCTCGAAAAACAAGGATAGACAACTAAGAGGGGGGGAAGAGGTGGGGGGGTGGGGGGGGGTTGTGAATCAATTGTTACCAAAATCAAAAATTTTCAACATTAATCAACCTTTAATCTCATATTTGATAATTACCAATGCAAGCATAAACCAATAACATATCAAAGACACATGAACACCAAGATTTTATACATGGAAACCTTGTTAGGGGAAAAACCACAGTGGATGTTAGTCCACAAGATTATACCCTATTAAAAGTTTAATGGAGAATGAATAAAGAATGAATTTTCATTTAGGCACACTACCTAGATCTTATTGCTCAAAGGGAAGGCTCACTACCTTACATAAGAAAATCAGATTAAATCCATCTGATGAACATGAACTGAGAAATTAGCTTCTTCATAAGCCTAATTACAGTTCCGGTTAAGCACAAATACAGTTCTCTCAACCTTCTTTAGACTCTACTATGAATTCATATAATCTGATCTTTTTTCACACATACATACACTCATACACCAAGCATACTTCAAGCATACTATAAAATGTAGAAACAATCATTCTTATATATCCTCTACATTGATTTACATCAAAAACTCTATTGGCCAAAAACTAAATGAATAAATGAATTACAATTTGTCAGCCTCAATACATGAAAAATTCTTAATGTGCACCAACTTAAGTTAGTCACAACATAGTAAGGACCTAAACCAACATCCTTGAGCACACTAAAAAATAAAATATTAATCCATAAGAATTTGATGTCAGCCAAGAACATGAAAAACTTGAACATACAAGGAAAAATATTCAATCACAAACATGTCGATCAATGCAGACATAGTAAACTAATAGAGCACAATCTATAAGAATCACTGAACATCTTAGAAACATACACAACAACCAAATTCACTAGAATTTCAATCTCATCTTCCAAAAAAACTTGTCATAGTAACTGAATAACTATAGGAACACAAGAATTCATAAATTTCTCAATTCTTGATGCATACCACTAAAATTTTTAGACAACATACTAGATAGGCTCAACAACAAACCACCTGATCATCTATGAACACAAATTTCCTTCACTCTGACCTTCTTAGCTTCACTAACTATTTGCAATATATTTATTACATTTTTTAAAATTTCTTTGACATATACAACCTTCAGAATCACCAATGCTAATAGTGTTGACATCAATGACAACCACATATCAGCAATACAACCACAATATCCAAAAATCTCACCCTTTGGCATTGACGGAAACACATGATGCAAAAAATAGTACCATCAACACAACTAGATGTTCTCATACTTTTCTCCCTTTGTTCTTCAGCTCTTCTCTCATAATTCTTCTCTCCCTTTCTTGACCCTTCTTTCCCTTTCTTCAAGTATTTTCACATTATTCTTCTCCCCCTTTAACATTAATCAATTGTTACCAAAATCAAACTTTTTCAACATTAATCAACCTTTAATCTCATATCTGATAATTAACAGTGCAAGCATAAACCAATAACATATCAAAGACACATGAACACCAAGATTTTATACATGGAAACCTTGTTAGGGGAAAAACCACAGTGGATGTTAGTCCACAAGATTATACCCTATTAAAAGTTTAATGGAGAATGAATAAAGAATGAATTTTCATTTAGGCACACTCCCTAGATCTTATTGCTCAAAGGGAAGGCTCATTACCTTACATAAGAAAATCAGATTAAATCCATCTGATGAACATGAACTGAGAAATTAGCTTCTTCATAAGCCTAATTACAGTTCCGATTAAGCACAAATATAGTTCTCTCAACCTTCTTCAGACTCTACTATGAATTCATATAATCTAATCTTTTTTCACACATACATACACTCATACACCAAGCATACTTCAAGCATACTATAAAATGTAGAAACAATCATTCTTATATATCCTCTACATTGATTTACATCAAAAACTCTATTGGCCAAAAACTAAATGAATTACAATTTGTCGGCCTCAATACATGAACAATTTTGAATGTGCACCAACTTAAGTTACTCACAACATAGTAAGGACCTAAACCAACATCCTTGAGCACACTAAAAAATAAAATATTAATCCATAAGAATTTGATGTTAGCCAAGAACATGAAAAACTTGAACATACAAGGAAAAATATTCAATCACAAACATGTCGATCAATGCAGATGTACTAAACTGATAGAGCACAATCTATAAGAATCACTGAACGTCTCAGAAACATACACAACAACCAAATTCACTACAATTTCAATCTCATCTTCCAAAAAAACTTGCCATAGTAACTGAATAACTATAGGAACACAAGAATTCATAAATTTCTCAATTCTTGATGCATACCACTGAAATTTTTAGACAACATACTAGATAGGCTCAACAACAAACCACTTGATCATCTATGAACACAAATTTCCTTCACTCTGACCTTCTTAGCTTCACTAACTATTTGCAATATATTCATTACAATTTTTTTAACTTCTTCGACATATACAACCTTCAGAATCACCAATGCTAATAGTGTTGACATCAATGACAACCACATATCAGCAATACAACCACAATATCCAAAAATCTCACCCTTTGGCATTGATGGAAACACATGATGTAAAAAATAGTACCATCAACACAACTAGATGTTCTCATACTTTTCTCCCTTTTTTCTTCAACTCTTCTCTCATAATTCTTCTCTCCCTTTCTTGACCCTTCTCTCCCTTTCTTCAAGTATTTTTCACATTATTCTTCTCCCCCTTTGACATTAATCAATTGTTACCAAAATCAAACTTTTTCAACATTAATCAACCTTTAATCTCATATCTGATAATTAACAGTGCAAGCATAAACCAATAACATATCAAAGACACATGAGCACCAAGATTTTATACATGGAAACCTTGTTAGGGGAAAAACCACAGTGGATGTTAGTCCACAAGATTATACCCTATTAAAAGTTTAATGGAGAATGAATAAAGAATGAATTTTCATTTAGGCACACTACCTAGATCTTATTGCTCAAAGGGAAGGCTCACTACCTTACATAAGAAAATCAGATTAAATCCATCTAATGAACATGAACTGAGAAATTAGCTTCTTCATAAGCCTAATTACAGTTCTCGTTAAGCACAAATATAGTTCTCTCAATCTTCTTTAGACTCTGCTATGAATTCATATAATCTAATCTTTTTTCACACATACATACACTCATACACCAAGCATACTTCAAGCATACTATAAAATGTAGAAACAATCATTCTTATATATCCTCTACATTGATTTACATCAAAAACTCTATTGGCCAAAAACTAAATGAATAAATGAATTACAATTTGTCGGCCTCAATACATGAAAAATTATTAATGTGCACCAACTTAAGCTAGTCACAACACAGTAAGGACCTAAACCAACATCCTTGAGCACACTAAAAAATAAAATATTAATCCATAAGAATTTGATGTCAGCCAAGAACATGAAAAACTTGAACATACAAGGAAAAATATTCAATCACAAACATGTCGATCAATGCAGACGTACTAAAATAATAGAGCACAATCTATAAGAATCACTGAACATCTCAAAAACATACACAACAACCAAATTCACTACAATTTCAATCTCATCTTCCAAAAAAACTTGCCATAGTAACTGAATAACTATAGGAACACAAGAATTCATAAATTTCTCAATTCTTGATGCATACCACTGAAATTTATAGACAACATACTAGATAGGCTCAACAACAAACCACCTGATCATCTATGAACACAAATTTCCTTCACTCTAACCTTCTTAGCTTCACTAACTATTTGCAATATATTTATTACAATTTTTTTAATTTCTTCGACATATACAACCTTCAGAATCACCAATGCTAATAGTGTTGACATCAATGACAACCACATATCAGCAATACAACCACAATATCCAAAAATCTCACCCTTTGGCATTGATGGAAACACATGATGTAAAAAATAGTACCATCAACACAACTAGATGTTCTCATACTTTTCCCCCTTTGTTCTTCAGCTCTTCTCTCATAATTCTTCTCTCCCTTTCTTGACCCTTCTCTCCCTTTCTTCAAGTATTTTTCACATTATTCTTCTCCCCCTTTGACATCAATGGAAAAGGTACACATGCTTTGATCACATATCATCTGAATCATCTGACAACCCCCCCTGAGTAGCATCCACCATAAAATCAATCTGAAACAAGATCTGACTTTGAGTCCATGGATTGATGCAAAAACTTGCATCTTAGTTTAGATTAGGAAGGGAAATTACCCCTAACTTGCCTCTGAGATACTCAATTGTATCCTTAGGAAATGATTTGGTGAAGATATTTTCAATTTGTTCCTTTGTAGGCACATACTCCAATCTAACCTCTTTCTCACTCACTTTGTCTCTCAAAAAGTGATACTTGATAGATATATTTTTTTGTCTTAGAGTGTATCACTAGATTCTTAGAAATTTTTATGACACTTGAGTTATCACATAATATAGAAATAGGCTCATCATATTCAATTTTGATATCTCTTAGAATCTATTTCAGCCAAAACACTTGGGTATAGTTATTTGCAACAACAATATATTCTTTCTCAACAGTAGATAAGGAAACAAAATTCTACTTTTTACTTAGCCAAGACACCAACTTATTCCCTAAGAAGAATGTACCACCACTTGTACTTTTCTTGCTATTAACATCACCTTCCCAATCTGCATCTGTAAAGGCATTTAGAGTAATATCATCATCCTTTGGATACCATAACCCAAATTTAATTTTTCCTTTTAAGTACTTTAATATTCTCTTTATTGTAGTCACATGTCATTCCTTTGGATCTTCTTGATATCTAGCAACCATGCACATAACACTCATAATGTGTAGTCTTTTCTAAGTTAAATATAGAAATCCACCAATCATTGACCTATATCTTTTTTGATTAGCCTTAGGAGAATCACCATTTTGTGTTAGCTTACATCCAGTCACCATGGGTGTACCAACTAGATTTGAGTCTTCCATGCCAAAAAAATTTAGTAACTCTTTCACATACTCTGATTGAGATATAAATATTCCATCATCTAACTGAGTAATTTGCAATTCTAAAAATAATTTTGGCTCTCCTATCATTGAAATCTCAAATTCACTTTTCATTTCATCAGCAAAATTCATGCATAAGTCATCATCACCTTCAAAAATAATGTCATCAACAAAGACTTCAATGATCAACTCTTTATCCTGATCTAATTTGAAATACAAATTGTTGTCAACAATACCTTTATTGAATCCAAGATTCAACAATTTTTTATCCAGTCTAGCATACCAAGCTCTAGGGGCTTGTTTGAGTCCATATAATTCTTTATTCAACCAACACACCATGTCCTTTTAATCAGCCTATTGAAATCCATATTATTGCTCAACATAAACTTCATCTTCTAGTTCACCATTCAGAAATGTTTACTTCACATCAAGAAATAACCTTACAACTTCAATTCTAGCAACAAGGAAAAAGGTTTCTTCAAAATCAATACCTTTCATCCATGAGTATCCTTTACATACCATTCTTGCTTTGTTCCTGATCACTTCACCTTGTTCATTCAACTTATTCTGAAAGACCCATTTGTTTCTAATCACATTTTTTTCTTGAGGTCTAGCAACAAGAATCCATGTATCATTCTTTTCTCTCTGCATCAGTTCTTCCTTCATTTCTTCCATCCAATGTTCATCTTTACATGCTTCACTAATATTTCTAGGCTCAATCTTGGATATCAAACAATATTCTTCTGCAATCCTTCTTCTAGTTTCTACACCTTTTTTCTTGTCTCCTATGATATGACTTTCAAAATGACTTCTCTTTACATATCTTGGAGTTTTGAGTTCTTCTATTTTTCTTTTTTCATTTCCATTGTCTTCTTCTTGATTATCTTGATTCACCAAAAAAATTTGAACTTGATTATATGTTTGTGCATCCTTTCCATTCTCAGTATTATCTTTTTGGTCATTTGAATCATATCCACAATACCTGGATGATTTTTCAATATCCTCATCAACTCTGATATTTGCACTTTCAACCATCTTCTTCAATATTTTATCGTAGCACCAGTAGGATTTTCTCTTAGTAAAGTAACCCAAAAATATTCCTTCATCACTTCTAGCTTCAAACTTTCAAATATCTTCATCTCTCTTAATATAACATATACTTCTAAATTTTTTGAAATACTTAACAATAGACTTACAACCAAACCATAGATCAAAAGGAGTCTTACCAAAATTACCATTTACATTCACCCGGTTGATAGTGTATATTGTAGTGCTTACAAATTCTCTCTAGTAGGAACAAGGAACATTACCTTCCAACATCATAGTTTTGGAAACATCTAAAATTGGTTTTTTCTTTCTCTCAACAAATTCGTTCTATTGTAGGGTTTGGGGAGCAGATAACTATCCTTTTATTCCATGCTCTTCACAAAATGAATTGAACTACCGGGAAGTGAATTCACCACCTCTGTCTAATCTCAAACATTTGATCTTCAAACCTATCTCTATTTTATCCATAGCCTTAAATATTTTGAATTTCTCAAATTCCTCATGTTTTTCTCTTAAGAAAGAAACCCAAACCATTCTAAAATAATCATCAATAAGAAACATAAAGTTCCTTTCTCCTTGTAGACTTCTAAGTTTGGATGGACCACATAAATTAGTATGTACCAAATCTAGCACTCCATTTGAATGATACTGTTTTCTCTGAAATGAAATTCTTGTATGTTTTCCCATATGAATTCCTTGCATATGATGATAGTAGGCTTCACTAACTTAGGTAGATCTCTGACTACTTGTGTGGAGCTTATTTTGACATTGTTATCAAAGTTCACATGACACAACCTTCCATGTCATAACCAACTTACATCAACTTGAGAAATCAAATAAATTTCACTAGCATTATTCAAGTAAAAAATATTACCTCTTTTCTTTGTTCTTGAAGCAATCACATTTCTTGAGCTTTCAAAAATCCTACAGTTACTATCCTTGAATTGAAGATTGAAACCTTTGTCATCCATCTATCAAACACTCAAAAATTGTGCTTCAAACCTTCAAGATATAGAAAATCACCAGGATTGCATTTACCTCCAAGAGAAATAGTGAATTTTCCACAAATCACACCAACATTGTTATCTCCAAATCTTACAACACCACCATCATATTTGACCAAGCTTATAAATTTTATTTTTTCACTATTCATATGATGTGATCATCGAATGTCAATCACCCATCCATACTTCTCATCAATCTTGGCTGCAAGAGCTTTCTCAACATTCTAATTACTAGTTGATTCAGTGGACACCAAACTATTTTCCTTGATAGCAATGAAGACCCATTCATCTTCATTTCTAGTTTATTTATTAGATTCATCATCAGTAACACCTTCTTCATCATAATAGCATTTCTTTTGAAATATAGTCTTTCTAGGTTTATACTTAAAGACTCTTTCAACACATCTTGAAGAAAAATGACCTATCTTACTACAAGAGAAACATTTAATAGGTAGCCTTCTTTTGTATTTACCTTTTCCTTTGGCTTCTCTTTTCACAATCAGTGCTTCCAATTATTCTAGCTCTCTTTCTTCATCTTCAATCAATTTCATTTCTTCTTCATACTTGAATGTCTTCTTGGAACTCTCTCCCAAATTATATCTCTATTGGCCTTTTCTAGATATAGAAGCTTTGAATGAAGACTCTATCTTAGGTGAGGATTCGCCAAATTCACTCAACTTAAAGGCAACAAGTTTTCCAATTATAATATCTCTTGTCACATTTGTTACTATGCCAAGCTCTTCAATAGCATGAGATTTGTTTTGTAAGAAGTGGGCACAGATCTAAGTATCTTAGCCACAATCTCATGTTCATCCAATGTTCCACTGACACATATAATGTCCATCACTAATTCATTTACCTTTTGTGAGAAAGAAAAAATGTTTTCATCTTCACTCATCTTCATGTTCTCCCACTTGCCTTTCAGACTTTGTAGCTTAGCACTTTTCACTAGTGCATCTCCTTCAAACAATTTTTCCAACTTTATCCAAATCTCATTTGCAGTCTTCAAACCTATCACATTTTTCATATTTGAATCTATCAAAGAGCTTAGCAATTATTATATAGCCCTAGTATTAGTTTTTACTTCTTTGATCTCATCAACAATAGAGGGACCATTTTGAGGAATAGTATATGCACTCTTTGTAATATTCTAGAAGGGCTCATCGATATACTTCAAATGACACTCCATTCTGACTTTCCATAAAGAGTAGTTTGTACCATAGAATCTAGGACTATCCTTCTTATAATATGCCATCTCATATCACTTTAAGTTGTTAGAATTCTATAGAGGAGCTATCTCTGATACCAATTATTAGCAAAAAAGGATAGACAACTGAGAGGGGGGGTGAATTAGTTACCAAAATCAAACTTATTCAACATTAATCAAACTTTAATCTCAAATTTGATAATTAAGAGTGCAAGAATAAATCAATAACATATCAAAGACACATGAACACCAAGATTTTATACGTGGAAACCTTGTTAGGGGAAAAACCATGGTGGATGTTAGTCCACAAGTTTATACCCTATTAAAATTATAGTGAAGAATGAATAAAGAATGCACTTGCATTCAAGAACACTACCTAGAGTTTACTGCTCAAAGGGAAGGCTCACTACCTTACATAAGATAGCCATATTAAATCCATATGATGAATATGAACTAAGAAATTAGATTCTTCATAAGCCTGATTACAATTTCAATTAAGCACAAATACACTTCGCTCAACTTTCTTCACATTTTTCTCAACATTCGGATAATCTAATATTTATTTGCACATACATACACTCATACACCAAGCATACTTCGAGCATACTATAAAATCTAGAAACAATCATTCTTATATATTTTGTAGATTTATATCAATAACTCTATCAACCATAGAATAAATGAATTACAATTTGTCGGCCTCAATACATGAATAATTCTTAATGTGCACCAACCTAATTTGGTCACAACATATTAAGGACCTAAACCAACATCCTTGAGCATGCTAAACAATAAAATATTAATCCATAAGGATCCACAACATGCTATCACCATCATGTCGGTCAAGAACATGGAAAAATTGAACATACAAGGAGAAAAATTCAATCACAAACATGTCAATCAATCCATATGTATTGAACTGATAGAGAATGATCTAGAAGCATCATTGAACATCTCAAAAACATACACAACAACCAAATTCACCAGAATTGCAATCTCATCTTCCATAAACACTTGCCACAATAACTAAATAATTGTAGGAACACAAGACTTCATAAATTTCTCAATTTGTTATGTGTACCATTGAAATTTTTGGAAAACATACAAGATAAGCTCAAAAATAAACCCTTTAGTGAATGCCCCCTGATCATCTATGAACAAAACTTCCCATCACTCTGACCTTCTCAGCTTCACTGGCTACCTACAATATATTTATTACAATTTTCTCAATATCTTTGACATATACAGCCTTTAGAATCACCAACGCTAATAGTATTGACATCAATGACAACCACATATCAACAACACAACCACAACATCCAACAAAAATATGATGTAAAAGTTACTTACATTATTTCATGTTACCAAATGCTTTATCCCCAAATCAACGTAAAGATTCTCGATCCTCACCTTCAATGGATGTTCATTGAGAACTTGCAATCTAAGATACAAGATAAGCTTACCATGATGATTTTTCATTCCTTCGTACACGTGTGTAATTTCCTTCATGATTATCAAAATTCGGTTAGTACTCATGAAACAAAACCCACCTCTAGTTGTCTTGAGAAGTATGAATCCAAAAACCAAAATAATTATCAACCTTTTAGAAAATAGAATAAAGGCCTAATTCAACTTAACCCCCCTCAACTAGCTCAACATGTTGATACTTGAGTGGCTACTATAAGGAAGACAACTTATTTCACATTTGGGGATCTGGCTAGACCATTTACTCCCTTACCTGACACCTTACAGAGTGCAATGTCACAACTCTTAGAATAAAAGTTGATAACTTTTCCTCCCATTAAAACTCTTGATCCTAATAAGTCTTTACCTCTAAAATTTAGATCACATTCTTACGCCATTATCACCAAAAAAATGGACACGACATGGAACATTGTAAGCATTTTAAATATCTTGTGCAAGACCTCATTGATTCCAGTCAACTTCACATTGGAGGTGTTAATGATCAAAGAAATAAGTTTGTTGCCCCTACCAACCAAAACTTGCAAATATTTACCAACCCTATGCTGAATCATAACATTTCATTTATTAAAGCTAGTGAAATTCAAAATAATGATGTGATGAATGTTGACACAGATGATGAAAACATTGATACTATTGAAAAAGATACTATGGATGATATGGTTGGAGTAATCAAAATTCTACCTCATAAACCCACTCCTACACAAGAACAACTTGAAAATCAAACTAAAAGAAACAAAAATGATAGAGAAAGTAGGTGTAGATGTTGTGTTCTTGCTCGAATGTTAAACAAAGAAAACAACAAAGAAAATCAACATCCAAACTTTACTGAAGCCCCTTTGCTAAATAAAAAAGATCCTATACCAAAAAAAGAGCTAAATCCCTCTTTAGAAATTCGACCTCTCATAGTGTTAACTTGGATAATGATGATGAGGTTGCTAAAATTGATTAAGTACATAATGAATTGAATACATTGTTTTCGTCCTCTATGAGCTTAAATGATAATTATCCTAGGAAGAGTTTTGATCTTGGTAATACCCCTAGTTTGGAACTTGTTATTGTCCCCTTGGCTAGTTGTCTACCTTTCGTACATGATGGACATGATTGGGATGCAAAAGACCTACTATGGGTTGACTCGCATGTGCCTTACTAGTATTTTGCATCATTTTCCTTTTCATGTTTCTTGTGTGTGCACTACTGTATTTGACTCCAATTTTTGATGAAATTTTGTTGGAATATCAACAATCTATTGTCGAAATACCAATGAATCACTAAAATAATTGTTGTCACTCAATTTTCTTTGCTTTCTCAACTAGCTTTAAAATGTAAAAATCACAACTCAAGTTTATTGGAATATTGATGAAAATTTCATCAATCTAGTGACGAACAATAGCCAGAACATAAGTGGCATGCATTTACCAAAGCATTGGATCAACAATATAAGTTCATCGCAATTACGATGAATCTTCCGACATATTGTAAATATCAGCAAGAGATCAAGACTATTACAACAATCAAAATTTTTTGAGAAGACATATTGGGAGGACTGGCCTGTGGTCTCAACAACGAAGTTTCATCGGCGAGATACTCATCTTGTCTCATCGATGAAGAACGAGGGAAGCATATCAGCAATACATATACCATTGGAGTAAATTTTGAATGTCTATCTGACTTGCTATGTCACGTTGATAAGATTACATCGGCAAGAGTCTTGGTGACATACTTGAGATCAAAAGAGCAATGATAGAAATTCTTCGAAATTGCGATGAAATTGGCAAGTCATTATGACAAAATTTTCATCGGATGTATTGCAAATTCATCAAACGCTTTTTGAGGTTCATTGAAAATTTGATGAAACAATGCAATTTAAAAATAAATAAATTATTCATTCAAATGTAGGCATATTGGTGAAAGATCAAGACTATTACAACGATCAAAATTTCCTGAGCAGATATATTGGGAGGATTGGCATGTGGTCTCAGCGATGAAGTTTCATCGGTGAGGTACCCATCTTGTCTCATTGATGAAGCACAACAGAAGCATATCGGCAAGAAATATGTACCATCTGAGTAAGTTCCGAATGTCTACCCAACCCGCTATGTCATGCTGATAAGATTACATCGATAGGAGTCTTGGCATTATACTTGAGATTGAAAGAATAAGCATCAAGGAGACTCACCATGTCGGGGAAACTAAAAAATATCCTAGTGATACATGATCTCTTGTTGATGAAGATACAAGTGGATGAAAATAATTATCAAGGTGAATTTGGGAAATTTTTAAAAGTAGTAAGAGGCTCCAAAGTGCATCCATAGGGATAATGACAAGACATGAGGACATGTCAATCAAAGAGAGAAAGTCAATGTGCCAAGACCATGAGAATTTAAAAGGGGTAGTAAAAGACAAGATGAATTGTCATCAATGCTTAGATATAAAGAATAGATTGGAAGACTTCATTATGAAAATTTAGATCAAAATATACTTAACCCTGTTTTGACAAATGCAATGACATTAGTGTCAAGAGTTAAGAGGCCATTCAACTTTGCATTTCAATAAATTATTGTATGCATTGAGTAAGTGTTTACAAGGTAGAAAAAGGTCAGTCATATGACTGTTTAAAATATCAAAAAACGTGTCAGTTGTTGTGTTTAATTAGGCTTACAGAGGCGGGGATTTATCATTTTTTGCATACATCTGCAATCCAAGCTCTAGGTCTGCATTATTTGGTTACTATATATGAGAAATAAGAAATGAATAATTTTAGAATATGGAGGCTATGGATGATATTATGATGGCCAAATTTGATGTTGATGATCAACAATTGGAGAAAAATATAAAACCTATGATGATTCATGAGATCAAGGGGACCATCATGGACAGTGAATGATGAATCATAGATGTTAAAACAAAAAATATTCACCATAGATCACATGAAGAATAGAATTTATGATGTTATAGGAAGGTTTACTATCGTAAAGAATGTATTCTCAAATTTTAAAAGATAGTCATACCAATGTGTAAGGACAATCACTTGAACAATGAAAGATATAAGGACACATGTGCTAGAGGAATTATAGATAAATAGTGGATTGAGCATAGAGATGGTAACCCTTAAAATTATAATGTTGTGTTGCTATCGAACCACTTTCCTATGAATTGTAATTTTTTTTTGGCAGCCAAGATTCAAAGGGGTTCAGTTGAACCCTGGTTCGACCGAACCCCTTTGAATCTTGGCCTCCAAAGAAAAAATTACAATTCATTGGAAAGGGGTTCGAGAAAACCTCTTTGAAGGGGTTTTCTCAAACCAAGGTTCACTTGAACCCCTATGGGTTTGAACAAGCCCCCTCATCCCTCATCCCCCATCTGAGACACAAAAAAGCCCTAAATTTTGGCACTTCGGAGTTCGGGTTGAGGATCAAAATGGAGGAATCTTCAAAATCCCAACTAGAATCAGGTAGTCCTTAGAATGAGCTATCTATGTATTTTTTTTTTAGTTTTATTAAACATAGGTTTTTCACTGAAAATCAAGCTCCCTGTTCTACACATGTGGAAAAATAGCAGATTATCAAAATAAAATTTCAAAAAATATGTTCAGGCTGGGTATTGATGTCCTTGATCCATTAATTTTATTTTTTTTAATTTTGATACATACATAAAAAGTTATGTTGTATACAGTCCACCTATGTCTAAATTGCAATTGGTTTGACTTTGAAACTTGATTAAGGAAAAAATATTCAATAAAAAACTATGAAACCAAATGAAAGTGCTATATATCATACTTAAAAATCTAAATTCAAAAAAAATAGAATTTTATCCTTCATACAAAAAAAATTATGTTATATACGATGAGCGTCACTTTTTAAAAATGTCATTTTTTGAAAAAAACCAGTTTGCAAGGGAGATTGAAAAAAAAGTACAATCTGATTCCAATTTTTTTGAAAAAAATATTTTTAGAATCCACAGACAAAATGTGATGAGACTCTAGTTTGCATCATCTTCAAATTCATCACGGTTTAGCCACTATAGGTGCCCAAATATGAATATTTAGTTAAAAATAATAATTTCAGTGTCTAGTTTTGCCAAAAATTGTAAACCACTATTGTGGGATCACCTTGGGATGATGGATAAGTATTGAGCATATTTATTGATGCTATTGAGATGATTGGACAATAATATTACAATGAGTATATGATGGATAGAGTACAAGGACTATAGTAAAAATATAAAGACAACCCCAATTAAACAAGAAATTAGAAGCATGCAAAAAAATAAGTTGGTATCCAATGACATGTTGAATCCAAGGGTATATGGGAAGATGGGATGAATTTGGTCGACGAGGATCCATTGATTATTGACATCTGAGGATTGGACTAGATTTTGTAACCTCATCAAGTTTAAAGTTGATTGATTGATTGATGATTAGGATGACAACATTTTTGATGTGGGAAGGATGCACCCTAAAAACAATATGAGGATTAGGAAAGACATATCTTGACAATGGTAATGTGACTAAAAATTATCAAGGTCTAAAATAAGGATAGGAACAAAATAGTGGAATATTTTGGATAACATGATAGATTGCATATGGATGAAGTGTTTTGGGGATCATGCTATAGATTGGCAATGTGTTTGGATTTAAGTGTTGGTTTATGTCTATCATATTAATGGGCAACCAATGGCAAGAGATAATCCAAGCCCAAAGACAAGTATGAAGGTAGTTTGGATGGAATGGTTGATGAATTGGATAGGATAGAGATGATATGGATTGATGGAAGGGTTTCAGTGGAAGTTTCCAAAGGCTAAATAATATAGGATTAACATGTTTGGATCCATGATAGCAATTGGGTAATGATATGTAGGCATTGAAATGATGGTAAATGGTGTGTGGGCAAAGGATGACTATTCCAAGATTTTTCCAAAGTATGCATTAATTGTGTGCCTCCAATTTTTGTTAAGATCAAGGTAAGTAGGGAAGAAGAATAAGCATGGCTAAATATATATGATGGATAGATATGATGAAATGTCATTATCAAAGGGATAGACATGGTGGAATGTATGAGACAAATTTCCCCCAATAGCAAGGCTCACATAGAAAGCATTAAATTACACATAATAACCATGAATGGGTCTCCATAATTTGTAGATGTTGTGAAATCCAACTTCACAGACCCTAAAGATCACTTGCATGCAAATAACCTGTCATAGAAGAAGACATGGAGACAAAAAAGCAAGGGTGCTCTGAAATTGTATAAATCAGAGAGTGTAAAAATACAATGATCAATCCTTATGAAAGGAGATTGTGCAAAACCTAAAAGAAACCCTAATAGGTAGACATTTAATAATTAATATAATTATTAAATGTCACAATATGCAAACTAAAGTGAAATCTTAAGAGAGGAATAAAGGTAACTTAATTAACATAATTAAGTTAAAACCTTTACTCTAACACCCCCCCTTAAGATGAGCAAGAGTGCAGCTACAAACATGTGCAAAAAAGAAAAGGTAACTACAATGCATGAAAGGAAACATGGGTCCCAACAACTAGGCCTAATCAGGTACCCATTTACAAAAGTAATGCAAACTAAATGAAACGGGGTAAAGGAGAAAACCCAATGGGAACAAAAATCCTCCCTAAAATAGAATGCAAAGAAAGGAATATGATGTACTAATGAAAGAAGGATAGGAGGTGGATTACATAATACCCCCCCATAGACAACTTCTATCATATAATTACATGTACAATGGTCTCCATAGGAGAGATAGAAAGAGAGAAGAAGCCCCCCCCACAATGAATAAAATCTTGTCACAATGGTAGATGCCTGATGTAGAGTCCAAAAGGAGATCCTGAAGCGGCAAATGATATTCTTCCCCTTGGGAAGAAACAGATCCAAAGGACGATGATGAAGAAATGCTTTGAAGAGTGATGAACCAATCTATCTCAGGATGTGTGTCATGATCAGATGTTGAAGAATCTCTTTGTTTGAATTGAAACAAATGATGTCAAATCCAAACTGATGTGGAGAATCTTGAAATGCAACCTCTGAATGCCTTGATAATGGTGGCCATATAGTGATAACCTGAATTTTAAGGTAGAGGAGATGAATGTCCTCAAAATAATCCTCCAAATCTGCAAAATAGGACTCCACAAACAAAAAAGATATGTCTAGAACATAAGAGTCCAAAGTAGCTATGTGTTGAAGGTGTTTGATGCTCTTTTGCACTGAATCAAGAACAACAAAAGATGTTGATGAAGTCTCAGTCTGAAGAGTAGGAACTGTGAGACAAGCCTCTGATCCATCAGAACATGTAAGGGTGTCTAAATACTCAAGCTCCTCTAAAGTATCATGATCAAAGGGTGTATTCTCTCTCCAAGCAATGGGTAAGAGACAATCTGAAGCAAGGTCCTCTAGGAATGGAGATAGATTGGGGTGTCCATAGATCTACCAAAGATGTGTCCAAAGTGGGTGAGGAAAATCAATGTCTGATATAGCCAACATAGTGTCATGATCAACACTAGACAATATAAGTCCTACTATGTGATTTATAATGAAATCCCATGCTAATTTTTGCTCTAAAGTGGCTGGTTCAGGTATGAGATCATACAAATAAGGAAAAAGATTAAGCCATCTATAATGTGTAAGTATACCCTTTGCCCATGACTCATAATTATCCCGTTCTAGAATAACAAGTGAAGGGTGAGAAGAAAAACCCATGATAACTCTTCAAATGAAAAAAAATGAGAAATCTGACCTTACTAAATTTATATCAAATTAATATAACCCATCCCACACAAATAAAACCCATGTAGGTGCCAAAACATCCAAGTAATTGAGAAAAGTGTAAGAACACACAAAGCTGAATAAAATTTACTTGGTAAATTTTCTGATGAAATAGACTGTGGATCTAGAAAGAGCACTGTAACACCTTTCCAACACCTATTTTTTTGCACAAAACAGAGTTCAGACGCAAAAGATATGCCCCCGGGAGTGAAAAACACAAGTCCTGACTTTGACTAGAAAAAAGACTGTAAAATGGAAAAATCAGAAAAAATAACTAGCACCGCTAGAACGGCACTGGAACCAGCTTTCCGACGATATCTCGTTTTTGCAAAATGAATATTGTATGCAAAACATACACTCGATTTTGTGCAAGTAGCTCCAAAAAGGTTTAAGGGTTAAGCCTAGCGGTTAGGCTAACCACTACCATTATCCTCTAGCATTAACCACTAGCAGTTAACTAGCGATAGCACCCATTTACTCTATGATTTTTTAAAAAAAAATCTCAGGAATGTGTGCCGTACCAAGCCGTACGACCCATAAATGAAAAAAATTGCCTCCCGGAGTCACTGTGTCCGCTTTCGACGATTTGACAGTTGATTTAGGGGTTTTTGGGTGCTTTGAACGTGATGGTGAGGTCTGTTTGGACTCAAAATGCTCCAAAATTGTAGGTACGCTCTAGATCAGGAACCCTAAAAAACCTTCAAACCCTCGCAGATCGGATGTCGTGAAGCCAAATTTGACGAAACAAAGGTCAATCTTGACTGAATCGAACGTTCCAAACACAACGGTGAGGTTCAAATTGACTCAAAATTCACCAAATGAAAGAGGTATGCCTTGGATTAAAAAAAAAAAACCCAAACCCTCGAAGCTCCAAAAATCCTTCAAAACACGAACAAGAAGCAGTAGGTCTGGAGCTCTAATACCATGTAGAAGTTGTGAAATCCAACTTCACAGACCTCAAAGATCACCTGCATGCAAATAACCTGTCACAAAAGAAGACATGGAGAAAAAAAAAAGGGTGCTCTGAAATTCTATAAATCAGAGAGTGTAAAAATACAATGATCAATCCTTATGAAACGAGATTGTGCAAAACCTAAAAGAAACCCTAATAGGTAGAAATTTAATAATTAATATAATTATTAAATGTCACAATATACAAACTAAAGTGAAATCTTAAGAGAGGAATAAAGGTGACTTAATTATCATAATTAAGTTAAAACCTTTACTCTAACATAATTGTAATTTCCCAAGGTATGACAATTTCAATTGGACGAATTTATTCCTCTTTACTATTTTTGGATTTTTTTTAATTTTATTTTTCATATATTTTTTAAATAATTTTACCGGTTTTTTAATTTTTTGTATGTTTCCTCTTTTCACTTTAGGTATCACATTCATGGACATATTATGTAGCTAATTTAGATACTTAGATCATGACATGCCAATAGTATCTTACCTTACAAAGTTGCTTTGCTAGGATATTTACACTACTATAAAATTCAAAAATGTGATGATGCTCTTTGATAGTTTTGTTAGCATTGCCCAAATATAAACATCTTGGTAGAGTACCATCATAACTCTTGTGGTAAAGTTTTGTTGTAAGAATGTGATGGATTCTAGGTCTTGCATTGGATTTAGGGTAAAGGCATATGAATTTAGTTAGTGGAGTTGACGATTAAGACTTAACATTACAAATATAACTAATTTTGTTATTTATTATATATTATTATAATATTATATATTTTATGTTATTAAAATAATATATATTTTTAATTATGTAAATATATAAATACATATATTACTTCGTATTTAAAATATATAATATTGAAATATTATTTATTAATTTAGTAAATAGATATACCTATCTTATTTATTAAATTAAATTAAAATTCTATATTAGTTTTTACTTCTAATAAATATTCTAATATTTTAATAATAAGTTTATAGTCCAATAATTAACTCAAATATAAATGATTTTTTTTAATATATTTTTATATGATAATGTTTATAGGAAATGATGTCCATGTGAAGGTAAATGGAGTTCGACACAAGTTACACCTTAGTAAATTGTGCACCCTAGTTTATAGGGTCAACCTTGGGCTTGTTTATATAGAATTTTTTTGTTAATGGCATAAAATAGTTTTTAAAAGGACCCCAACCCTCTTACAATGACCAAAATAGATATACAAATACTATGTATAGTACAACAATAGAGAAACGAGAAAGATACAACACCAATTTTATAAGCAACCTTAGAAAGAGGAAAAAATAAACAACATTATGGCCTTATAAATAACCCCTAGCACTAAGCATGCACTCTCTCTATTTGTAATCTATAATTTGCACTATCTCAAATTATAATTTATAATTTTGCACCGTTCCACTATGAAACCAAGGATGTTGAGCAATATTTGGAGGATTTTATTTCCTCCTATGAAGTATGGTCCCAAATATCACATCCCTCTCATCAATAATGTTAGGGTTTTATGTACAATGGGTAGAAATATGAACCTTTTTGGCATGTGGAAAATGAAATAGAGAAGGTCTTGTAGGATAATATAGAGAAAGGTTTGATTACACCAACTCTCCAAGATCAATGAAAGGTGGAAAGTTAGAAACCCTATCCATAATTAGACTAGGAGAAACTCCCACACAAGGGGAAAGCTCCACATCCTCAAAATGATCATTCTAAAAAAATGAAATATCCATAATATCGAGGGAATCAATAGTGAAATAGTTTAGGAGAACATCCTTCCACTCAGATTGTAAAATATCAGGCTATTATTGGGGTAGTGTTGTCACATAAAATTACACCCTACTAAACATGAAGTTCAACATTCCAATTATCGTCTTCCTACAATAACTTCAATAACTAAGACTTTACAACCATGATTCAAAGATTGGACCTCTAACCCGAATAGCCAATTTAACCATCATGAAGGTACATTTAAATTGTCAACCCAGTGACGTGAACTTGAAATGGGTCAACACAATATGTGCACTAGGATCTTGAAAGTAGTCATCTTCATTCTGCAACTAAGAGACTTAATACTAATAGTAAATTGCATGGAAGGAAATAAATTAAATGTTGAACATCACTCCATAATTAAATTTAAACTGAACATGCATAACATAAATGAAAATATGAGCAGCAAACAGGAAACTACTATGTTTGCTTTGGCTGCAAGAATATTAAAAATATGGAATTCTAGTGGCTACATGAACAATCAATGCCAGATTATTAACTAGAGACTAATACTAATATAATTAGACTAATAGAAATAGATTACTCACAAAGTGGCCTCCCTTGGATGAGTATACTCTAAGACTAACACAAACTCAGATACTCAACTCGGAATCTTATTTCATTCATTGGAAAGTGCAAAATACAAAAGAGTATGTCTGATTATGCACTTGTACAATAGCTCTATGATCAACTCCTTAAGAAGGAGGATCCAAATTTATTTATCAACTAAACCAGGGTAGTCAACTCTCACTAAATGAGAGGAGGCCATTTAGGGAAGGCATAAAATAGAGTGGAAGAGTGGTTATGCATGTAGGGGAATCCATTCAGACATGCATTCCCAAATGTGGACTCGACCACTGCAATAATGCCTATATTGCTCAATATCATTAATGATAATCATAAGGTGGTTAAATGAGACTATCATAGGAATATCTCATCATCATCCTTAGTCAAACTTCATGCATTTCTTTTGCGTCCAGCTGGCGACTATGTTTCTCAACTTAGCATCCATAATCATGTTTGCATGGAAATTTCAGTACACATAATAATTGCATAACTATAACCACCTTTAATGAACATTCATTAACCACATGTAAAATTAATATAGTTAGTCCACATAATAGTTTAATATCATTAAACTTGGCAGAAATGGAATAAAGCCCAAATGTCTTATGGTTTGAGAGAAAATATGTAAAAGTATCAGCGTGTAATGTCAAAGTTCATGCCAACTTCAGTAAATAGATTATAGATGCTACCCATAACTATCCCAGAAAATAGACTTATCACTCCCCCAAACCTAACATTTTGTTGGTCCTCCAATAGGAGAAGAGTTATGCTTCTGCTTGGTCAAGGCTCTGAAATATGCAACTGATAGCTATCCAATATCAATATCTAATGTGGGTGAATCGGGGTTCCAAGTAGAATCCTCTCAACCTATCTAGTCTTCTCCATCTCTGCTTCTCCTCATCAATGTCATACCAGAAGAACGTGAAATTTGATAAAGGCCACATGAGGATAGGCGGCTAAAAGGTTAGGGGAAGCCATTCTTGTCCCTTTGTTCTTCCAATCTAGATATTCCTTTCAATTCTCTTGATTGTAGCAACATAGTTGTGGATGGAATGTGGTTCAACTTGTTTTATCTCATCACTCAATGTGTTCTATCTTTGTGATAGGTATCCTCTCATAGTGTCTTCTTTTGTTGTTTTTTTCACCTCATACTCACTATAAGCTACCTCAATCCAAGGCATAATCCTGTTACCATAGCTTGGTTTGAAAAGTTAGTCTATTCTAGTATGTGTAAATGTCCTCGGGGTTCCTTGATTCAGCTCTAATGGATAGGGGAATATTAGATTCCTTCCCTTTAAAAGAAATATATTATTCACCCCAACTAATCTCATTTTGTACCCAAGACATGAATGTTCTTAATTGGATGTCCCCCACATACAACAGTGGGTTCTAGTCTTGATCTTTAGTCACAAAAAAGTTATGTAAATAAAAATCACACAGTAAATTTTTCATCTCAGGGGAGGCAATTCTGTAAGCACTAAAAAATTCGGCAGAAGTTTCAATGGAGGGATTCAAACCTAATATAATTCTTGACAACTTAAAGGAGAGATATTTCTCTTTTAGGTGTAGAGCATAAACCCTTGGAGGGGTTTTGCATTCTAGGATTTGTGGCACCAATTCTGCAATTTCGCTTACCCTCTCCTTCAAAAATACAATCTCTTCATTCTTTTCTTCAATGATCTCATCCCTCTTTTGGATTTCCTTTTTCAATCTTTTCTTTTCCTCTTTTCATGTCTCCTCTCTTCTTTACTTCTTCCCACAAATTCAAAATTCATGCATGCATTAAAAAATTAGGAGGGTTGAGGATTCCTACTACGATTTTTGTGGACAACTTCTCCCCATATAGAACTATCTACATAGATTTAGGATGTCCTACCAGTTTAGGCTATAGAGGTACAATTCCTCTTTCTTCCTCTTGTTGCAGGAACTCTTGATCTATTTCCTCGTTTAGCTATAGAAGCTCCTGGTTGTGGTCTTGTTGTAGGAATTCTTGCATTTCTTCATGTTCTTAAGTCTCAACTTCTTCTACAAGGGCAGAAAGATCTTCTAGGGTCATTTTTGTTTCATGATCAAATATTTTTTCTTCTTCCAAATTTTCCTGCTCCATTGTAGCTTCAATACTTTCACATGATGTCCCATCAAGCTCAAGGTTTCTCTACGTAGACATATCAAAACCAATTTTTTTTTTGAGAGGTCTCTTACGTTTTCCTTTGGCTACATGATGAATAGTTCCAACCTTTCTTTTCTTGGGAATTGGCACCTCTTTTTGCATGAGCTATGTTTTTCCTTTTCTTTCTTTGGCTTCCCTCTTTTGTGCCCTTGTTCTTATCATAGTTTTAAGTGGAACATCGTAATCATCAGAATCTGATGGATAATTTTCTTATTTTTGCCTAGTATCAGAGGAACTAACATCTATAGTATTTTCTTCAGTGGGAGGATTCACACTAGAGTCAACACCATAGGTTGAATCACCAGGGGTGTCTTCAACCATGCTTAATTTTCTTCTAGTCCTATGTGTCTAAGGTGAAACCCTAGATTGTAAGTGCTTAGGTCTATATTGATCAACTTGTATGAAATCTTCCCAAATCATTCTAGGTGTTGCATCATGCAGAGTTTTTACAACCAAAAATTTAATGAGACAATGGTGGGAAATTGATTTATCCCTACCTTTTTGAGTTTTCATCACCATGATGGAGAGGAGGTTGTACAAGACATTGGGAACATTCATCCTCCTTCCATTCCTCATATGACTGAATAGTTTGAAATGCACCGAATGCAGGTTCAATAGTCGATCCTCACAAGTAATATACTTGATGATGTATACAACTACCCACTTCCATGACTCAAGCAGAGAGAGTCTTTTAGCACCCTTTTTTTCAATAGCGAGTGGAGGATCACCATGCATTGTGAATATAGACCTGGTTGTCCTAACATCCTTAGAAATAGGGTAAGGTTCACCATCAGCTGGTAACCCTAAAACTTCTACAATTCATTCCTCTGTTGCTACGACCTCCAACCCTTTTACTATGGCTTTTCATTTTGAAAATGTCTGAGAAAACTCCAATGCAATACCTTCGTCAAAACCTTCTAGCTTTAGAAAATAGTCCAACCAACCACAATTTCAAAATTCAGCCAGGCACTATGCATCTTGCAACAAAGTATTATGAAATTATGGCTCATTTCAAATGATTCTACCTCACATTGTTTTCTATTTTGCAAAATTTCCTTCTATAGTTCTCATCTATAAGAAAATTCCCTTCTGGTCACCTGCTAGCTAAATGGTCAACCAAATTTTTCCTTTACTCTATTTTTACCATTTATCGCTAGCATCTTAAGATCATGATAGGGTTAATAATCGCAAGAAATGCTAATAAAAGGGAAGTTATGATGAAAGGAAATGGTGGCAGAAATTTAGTGTCACATCACAAGTGCGAGCCATATTTTATTTGAAATTTCAAATCAGCTCAACGAGATTTTCTGACACAAACAATCATGGACTAATTTGTGGCGAATTATTTGCATGTTTCTTACCCCTCCCCCAACCAAAATTTGGACATGTTTCCACACATGCGAGATGGAAATAGTGATTTGATAGGGGGGTCATAAAAATTATGTCAATGTCCATACTAATGTACAATGATGAAATAAAACACTCTAAAAGATAATTAAGAATGCAATTAATGCACACATGAATGAATGTGTATAAACCTGATTGCATAGAGGATTCATTGAAATGATCATGGAGAAAGTACCGTTCACCATTTTAAGTAATAATTGAGAAATTAATGATGGTGATATGAAATGGTGTGAGGTGGAATGAAGTGATGGAAGAGAGAGAAAGGTGGTATGGATGGGCAGATGGGCAAATGGGTGAAGAAACAGACTTCTACAAAAGTAGAAGTCTTTATTATGACAAATATGTACCTTAATTAGCTAGAAGGAGGGACATTTGGCCCACTGTCTTCGGCTGTAGGTACTCTTCAGCTGTAGGAACTTTTCCTAAGTGCTGCTTGTTGGTTGAACTGTGGTAGGAACCCTTCTTTGGAAGTTGGCTTGTTATACAATCTAAGACGATGCCCATTGACAACTAATTTGAATTTGAAAAGGTCAATGGTGGTGAGTTGCACAACTCCATTGGGAAAGACCTCAACAACTTCATAGGGTCCTAGCCACCTAGTTTGCAATTTTCCTACATTATCTTGATACCATGAGTCATAAAGTAGCGCCCAATCACTTGGCTAATTTTTTTTCTCTTTGATGAATTTATCATGCCATTTGACTCATTGTTTCTACACAACTTTAGTATGGTGCAAGGTTGTTTTCCTCATCTCATATAATGCATTCAGTTTCATGATCCTTTCTTTCTATGCCTCTGAGATTTCCATTCCCAAATCTAGTGTTGTTCTAAGAGTCTTTTGCTTGAATTTGATGGGCATCATGTTTGTCTTCCCATAAAGTAGCTAAAATGGTGTAAAGCCTGTAGTTGTTTTCCAGGTGGTTCTGTATGCCCAAACTGATTCTAATAATCTGTTTTCCCAATCCTTTATGTGAATTTCTACTATTTTGGTTAGGATAGCCTCAGTCTCTCTATTTTTCACTTCAATTTGTCCATTTTTCTGAGGGTGGTAAGGAGTAGACTTTTTGTGCCTTATGTTATATTCATTAACTAGGTCTGCAACAATTTTTGAGGTAAATTGGGATCCTTGATCAATTACTATTTCTTTGGGGACTCCATAGTGAGTAAAAATACTTCAAAAATAAATTTTTCAACCTTATTGTCTCGTGCATGTTTCATGGCTTTGAATTCTACCCACTTAGTTACATAATCAATGCATACCAAAATATAAGACTTACCATTTGATGGGGGATCAATGGGTCCCACAAAGTTCAATCCCCACTTGTCAAGGGGAGTAACTACTACTTGGGGATAGAGTGGCATCTCATCTGACTTGGTTGGCTTGCCCATCCTTTGGCATCTATCACATTTCCTTGTATATCTTCCTGCATCCTTATGGAGTGTAGCCCAATAGTATCCTATGTTTGATATTTTCATTGTTGTCCTTTTGGATACAAAATTTCTGCCACATGGTTCATCATGGTATGCATGTAGAATTTCATAAGTCCCATCTTCTCTCACATATATTCTCATAACATGATCTAGTCCAGTATAAAATAGGAATCTAGTTATCCATGAAAATGGAAAATATCTTTCAATCAACACTATTTTCTCTTTTGGAGAGACATGAGGAGGAAATCTCCCTATCACAAGGTAATTAGCTATGTCAACATACCAGGGTGTCTACACACTAATGGAGAATAGATGCTCATTAGGAAAGGAGTCCTCTATGGCTTGACTATCTTTTGATGTGGTCAGTCATGAAAGAAAATCTGCAACAATGTTGGCCTTCCCTGTTTTATCCATAATAGTTATGTCAAACTATTGCGTCAACAACAACCATCTGCCTAAAATTCCTAAGATCAAGGGCTTGTTCATGAGATATCTAATGGTTGCATGATCATTGTGCATAAATATGTGGTAGCCTATTTTATAGTGTCTGAATTTGTTCAGGGCATAGATTGCTGCCAGCGTTTCTTTTTCTGTTACCATGTAATTGAACTCAGGGCCCTGCAATTTTTTGTTGAAAAAATAAATAAAATTCTCAATGGCTCCTTATTTCTTCCCTAGGACTACTCCTATGGCATAATCTCAGGCATTAGTATGGATGTGAAAAGGAATTCCCCAATTTTGTCCCTTAAGTACAGGAGCATGAGCCAAAGTTGTCTTTAAATCAAAAAATTATTTATCACAACTTTCTATCTAGTGGAACTCAACATCTTTAGTTATTAGACTATACAATGGGGCTGCTATTTTGCTAAAATATTTAATGAAATTCCTATAATAGCCTGCATGTACCAAGAAACTTCTAACATCCTTTTTCTTTGTAGGTATAGGTAAATTATTAATTACCTCAATTTTGCATGCTCAACTTGAATACCATGATGGGAAATGTAGTGGCCAAGAACTACACCTTCCTGCATCATCATAAAGCACCTCTCAGTGTTTAAGGATAGGTTTTGGTCTTCACATCTTTGTAGAAACTTCTTTAAATTTTTCAATGCTTCATCAGAATCAACACCATAGGTGGTAAAATAATCCATATAGATCTCCATGCAATCAAGAGATATGTCTAAAAATATGTTGATGACTACTCTTTGAAAATTTGTAGGTGTGTTGCATAACCCAAAGGGAAGTATTGAATAGACATATGTACCCCATGGATATTTGAATCTAGTCTTCTCTTGGTCTTTTGGTGCAATTTGAATTTGATTATAACCACTAAATCCATCAAGAAAGGAAAAGTATTGCTTTCCTGCAAGAGAGTCTAGGACTTGATCTACAAAAGGCAAGGGGAAATGTTCCTTCTTAGTAGTAGCATTGAGCTCCCTATAGTCAACAAAAACTCACCATTTTCCTCCTTTCTTGGGCACAATCACCAATGGAGACACCCATTGGTTGTCTGAAATAGGGTAGATAAATCTTGCATCAAGTAACTTTTGCAGCTCTATTTTGACAATCTCTCTCAGTGCAGGGTTGATTTTCCTATGTGTTTTCCTTACAGGTGTACATTCATCTTTGATATATATACTATGAGTGTAGAGCTTTGGATGTAATCCCTTCATGTCATGATAATCTTAGGCAAGTGATTTTTGATGGGATTTCAACAATTTTTCCAGTGTCAACTGTTGTCCCTCACTCAATTTATTGTTGATGTTTAGATATCATCCTTCGGACACCTATACTTGTGTAAATAGCTCTATCATATTTTTTTCATTAATACATGGTACTTTGAGTTCAGGTGGCAACATTGTGTGGAAAATGCATGTTGCTGTAAGAATTTATTCCACTGGAAGAGTGGCTGCAAGAAACCTATATAAAGAAATAGTGGCTATAGAAAGTCTTCCTATAGAGACAATGGTTGTAGGAAGAGTGGTTGTAGGAATTTTGTCTATAGAGTAGTTTCTACAAGAAGATCATATAGGATTGAAATAGCGTTTTATTGAGGTCAAAAAAACCAGATGCATGAGCAGGTGATATCTCCTCTATCTAACAATGGTTCTAGATAATACTAGATAACACTTCATCTTTGTATTGAAGCTGCAGGAAAGGACTTCTTCCTAGAATCATGAGCTACCCTACATAGTTATATTCTTCAACCTCTTCACCAACATGTGGCCATACAATATTATCTTCATCATGTGATGGTTGAGTAGGAGGATAAAGAACAATATTTTTGGTGTTCCTGCCATAAAAAATTGTCATGTCACTTGACCGACATCCAATATAAGTGTCTATGGTTTCTAACCATGGCCTACCAAGGATAATGGGATACCTACCATGTGTAGCTTTGGAAGAAAGAGCTATGAAGTCAGCTGGATACTCTCAAGAGTCTAGGATCACTACAATGTCTTCTACTATTCCATCAGGCTTGATAGTGGAACTATCAACTAGCTACAGGATGGTAAGTGTAGATCTCATGCTTGCAATGTTCAGTTGTTGTTGGATTTCCTTAGTCATCACATTGATTGTTGCACCCAATTCAATCAAATCATTCTTTATGTTTATCCCATTTATAATAGCTTCAACCAAAGGAATACCTAGATCATTATACTTGGGGATAGTTAATTTTCCAAGCATAATGTCATCCAATTGGCCCACTACAAGAATTGTAGTTGGGTCCTTATTTTCCCTTCCTTTTTTCTTAAGGTATGCTTCCTAGATTGTCTTGCCATATATAGGAACATTTTTTATGGCCTAGAACATGGGTATCTAAACACATATATGCTTGAACTGGTCTAGAATATCAAAACTAGTTTCTTCCTTGTCTTCTTTTTGTGTGGAAACTTCCAATCTTTGGGGGAATGGTGGTTCTTGCACTATTTTCTTGGCTGGAACTGGTTCAAGATTTTTAGGTGCACAAGGCTGAATAGGATCAGTCGAAGATTATTTCTCTTCCATAGGAAGCTCGATTATAATGGGGGTGGAAAGAGCTAACAAGGTAGTTCCTAAATGAAAATGTATGCCAATTAAACTCACAACATATGCAAGAAATTGATTTGGATAAGTAGAATATACAGGTTTTTGTTGTGGTTTATTTTTTGAGTTGGGTGTGGGTTGGGCTTGTAATTGAGTAGGTTTGGGTATACCTGCATTTGGATTTGCAAGGAGGCATTATAGTAGGTTATTGAGACTAAGAAGATGGGTGCATATAGATGGTTGTCTATTTTGGCCATTGTTGGCTACCTCTCCATTGAGATGTTTGCTGCCAGTTTCTTGGAGGTGGTTGTAAAGGTCCCTAAAACTACTTCCAATTCCACTGAGGTGAGAAATTTTATTAATTGGACAAAGCATTTGGAGGGTCACTCCAAGATTGTGGTGGATATCCTCTATAGTTGGATGGACAGGGGGGATGCCATTGGTTACTCGATGAATAAGAGTTGAAATATGGTCCAACAAAAGATAATGGATCTAGTGGCATACCTTGTCTTGAAGCCCATGGCTTTTTCCGTGCAACAAAGTAGACTTGGTCTTCCTCGGTCTGAATTGGTTTGAACTCAGGTGGAATCTACTTGTTGTCAATGTTATCTATCACCTTGCATCTGCAATCCTTCTTCTTTTGTCTACAATGAGGAAAATACTCTGTCAGCATTGCCTCTACCTCCTCATGTTTCTTCTTAGCTTGAAGTGTATCAAACTAATTAGCTAGATTGTTGATGATATCTTGCTTGAAATCTTCCAGAAAACTAGTAATCTCCATCCTTGAGACTCCTCTGGTGGATGAATTACCCATAGAGGATTGGTAGGCTCTTCCTTTCTTTGAAGCTACCCTAGAATAATTTTGTCATAACTTTTTGATGTCCTCCCAAGGGATTTGAGTGATATTTCATCCTATCATCAGGTCCAAGGAATGAGTTCAAATTTCACTGATTCCTCTTAGGAAAATAAATTTTTTTGAGTCTTCAGTAGGTGCATGATGTAGAGACCTTTACAATCAAAATAAAAACCTTATAAAGTCCTCCATGCTCTCATCTTCCTTTTGTTGCATTATGAAAATGTCACCTCCTCTGATGTCACTACCCTTGCAATACTCCTAATATTTATTAAGAAACTTGGTCTTCATATTTTCCCAAGTTGCCACAGTGTTTCTACTAAGGCCCATAAACCATCTCAATACAACTTCTTTCAAAGTGGTATGAAATAGCTTAAGTTTATGGGCATTAGTGGTATAGTCATAGCTTATGTAGAGTATGCCAAACTCAAACAAGAATGTATCAGGATCTTTTGTGACAAGTCCATATAACTTAGGAAGGATTGAAGTAGGGATATTCTTGAGATTATCTACTTCATTTTTTTGAGCAATGGGAAAAGAAAAATCTGGTTGGTTCTACCTATTAGGCCTGTTTCTATTTGCATCAAACATGCCTACTTGATGAGGTTCTAGAATACAGGGTTGTAATACCCCTCTGTTTTACTTCTCGTTTCATGTTGTTTTATGCTTTGCTTGGATTGCAACTACTTTGATACTGGACACGTTTTTATTATGATGTTTTGATCGCTACTCTTGAGCAACAACTATTATTGTGTGATGTGATTATCTAACTTTATTTCACATGCTTTGATGAATTAATGATGTCAGTATAATTATCATGTGAATTATTTATGTGAATATTGTTAATGACGTTAGTGTCAGTCTTTGATGAGTGTATTGGTGAAGAAGACGGGTTCGCATCACTCGCTTGTGAGCACCCTATGAATCCGAGATTTCTTCTTCATGGTGTGAATTATATACTGCATATATTATGTTGATTATTTGATTACAGGTTGCAAGTACATGACATTGACTCCACCTGGTTCCACAGGTTTGAGCGTGTCGATCCAACGGTTAAGTTGAATGGGAGATAGTAGCTTGGTAACATGTGTCAGGTCTACACCCTAGCCTTAGTGTGTCGTCAGTTCTGATGATTGAGTCATGTTGTATCTTATTGGATGTTATGTAATGTTTTGAAAAGTGATGTCCCTTTTTAAATAGTTCTTTTGAAAATTGTATTGGCTGGAAGAAATGTTTATTTTATATTATATTAATGTTATGCTCATTGGTTATATTTAAAATGATTTTTTTTGAAATTAAACTTAAATTATTTATTTAATTAAATTTAAATCTCAAGGGATTAAATTTAATTATTAAATAATTGTAAGTGGCTTATTAAAGTTGAATTATTTAATTTATTAAATTTAAATCTCAAGGGATTGAATTTAATTATTAAATAATTGAAAGTGTGTTAATTTAGTTAAAGTATTTATTTAATTAAATTTAAATCCCAAGGGATTAAATTTAATTAATAAATAATGTAAGTAAGTTAATTAAAGTTAAATTGTTTATTTAATTAAATTTAAATCTCAAGTGATTGAATTTAGTTATTAGATAATTTAATAATAATTAAGTAAGTGTATTTGATTGTAAAATTAAATTAAATCAAAAAAGGGAATTATGAGAAATTGAAATTTTACTTTAAAGTCAAAGTTAGGGCCTTTCAAAAAGGGAAATGAAATTAACTTGTAAATTCAATTTTTGCATTTGAAAGTGAATTAGGGTTACATTAGGTTATTTTGGAAATTTTGAGGAAATGTTGTTTTATAAGTTTAGGGCAGAAAAATTTGGGGATTCTTCTTCCTTCATTTTTTTGACAGGCATGAAATTTGTTGGAGAGATTTTGCACATGAAGGTTTTGGAATTATTTTCTGGTTGAAGAATTAAATTGAAAGGGGAGAAAAATTCTGTGAAGAAGGTGGAACTATTGGATAAAAGCTTGCTGGAAATTCTTTGCATTGTGGAAAAGAAATTGGGAAGAGTTCAAAGGAAATTCTGCATCAAGAAACTTGGTGGCTGCAAATAACCAGGTTCTCTTTTATTTCCTTGTTTTTATTGTTCCTAGTTTAACCTATTTGGTTTAAAATGATATGAAATTTGTAAATGGGGGATTTTTTTTGAAACCCTAGGTTAAACTTCAATAGTTTGATATTCAGATTTATTTGTTTTAAAATGCAAACCCTTTTAGAAAATTTGTGGAAAAACCCTAGATCAATGTAATAACCTTCTTGTATTTAAAATTATCTGAAAACACAAAAAAGGGGGAAAGGTTTCATTTGGTATTCAGAATTTAATCCTTGTTTTTGAAAGGTTTTATTATTGTCAAAGTTTGTTCTGGTTTTAAAATTTTTCCTTCAATTTCACCAGTATTCTGAATCAAAAAAAAAATATATTAATGTAAATATATATTACATGTATCATACTTTTAAATATGATACACATAAAATATATATTTACAAAAATATAAATTTTTTATGTGTTGCATTTTATTTCTGGCGTTTGAAATTGTCGTCATGCGACCTGCGTACGTATCGTACGAAAATTGTTATGAAAATTTTTATTTAAAAAAAAAAATTTGATTTTGTGGGGGTTCGGCCCCCCCACTTTTCTGTTTGCACAGTGGGTACGCAGTATCCACTGGGCAGTGCGCCACCCACATGGGGGACGCACTGTCCAATGGGACTGCGGCCCCCATGGACGTCGACCGCTGTACGTATGGTACAGTCGGCGCAGGGTCCGGCAGTGGATGGGTACACGGACTTGATAGGGTACGGGTACCCTGTCACATCCGTTTGACTTTTGTTTATTTATTTATTTTTTGTTTGTTTAATTTAAATTTCGTTTTATGAAATTTTTTATTTATGTTTTTTTTAATTTCGTTTTAATTTATATTTTATTTAATTATTTTAATGTTAATTTTTAATTTGGTTTAATATTTTTTTTATATGATATTTAATTTATTTATATATATTATATATGTATTTTTTTATATTATATATTTAAATATATATAATATTTAATATATATATATATTTTTATGAATATAATTAATATTATATATGAAATTAATTAACCTTATTGGAATTTTTTTTTATATAGTAGATTTATTGAATCAAATGAGAAGGGGAGATATTTTCTTTTAATAACGAGTATTAGTTTTATGCATGATGTTTCGTTGTGGAGATTATAGTTAAATACCTTGTTAAACATAGAAGCATCCTCCAACTAAACAACTAGTTATAGTTAAATTTATTACTCTCAGGATTTGATTCAGTTGAGGAGTTTAAGTTTTTGATGATGAATTTTATTGTTCAATATAGAATAGAATAATTCTTCTTTTGTGAGAAACATTAGATTAGGAACATGGTTTTAGAATAACCAAATGTAGTATTCTCACTTCCAATGCATGAGTTCATTGATGTATCTTTTAATGAGTATTTTGTGAATGATTGTTGAGTAGTTGGGTTGTAAAGTCTTCCAGTTAAGCGTGGGTCATTCCCTTGTTAAAATATTGTTTTGATTTCCCTTGGGTAGTGTTACAAGCATCTAGTGTCCTCCTAGTATTGGAGTGGACTTCTTTGTGTTTGCCTCCTAGGATTGGAGAGAGTATATTGGTTCAATTCTGTAGCACTTGAGTAACCCTTGGAGTTAGTTTTTGTAGTGTGTTATCCAATTAGAAGAGTGGCTTTTGTTAGGGGCCGGAGCCCAAAGAGGTAAACCGGGTAACCTTCAGAAGTGATTTTAACAACTGAGAACTAAAGTAAATATACTTAGCATATTAGGATGTAGTTCACATTAACCAAGATAAGTTAACCTCACTCACAGGCACAAGGGTTTGTTTAGACTTGGGGTGGGTGAGAAGGCCTGGAATGGCAAGATCACTATCTCGTCCCTATGAGAGGTAGTTGATTCCGCTTGAGTTAGTATGAGTGTCGGGATTCGGTTGAGGCCACCAGGATTTCCGGAGCCTATGAAGAATGCCCAGAGGATATCTCATGACAAACCTTGCGATGACACTCTATTTAGGATAACACCGTGTTTTGTTGTGCGTATGTTTTCTTTAGCACACTTGATTATATTATGTCTGGAAGCAATGTAACCATGATTAGAGTTTTGACTTTATTGTGCATATGTGTGGTTGAGTCAGTTTGTATCAGTATGAGTCTGCCTTTGGTTTGAGGTGGTAGCTTTCTCATCCATGTTACTTGGTTACTATCTCCTAGCATGGGGGGTGGTCCTTTAGGTACCACATGGTTGGGTGGAACATGCACCATAACCGTTGGCTCCCCTTGATCTTCAGTACTCGGTGGCGAGACTTCTTGATGGACATCTCTCTAGTCTTACTTTTGGATTCTTGTACTTTGTATCTCATAATGTAATGATATTGTTTTACCCCTCTTGTGTATGAGGTGGGCTTTGTAATAATCAGACTTATGTATTTGTACTTATTCCGGGAATGAGGATTGTAATAGATCTTTGCAATTGATTTATGTAAATGAATGCTTTATCATATCTCGTATCTTTCTTTGATGTTGAATGTTATTACTTGTGTTATTTACTTTCAATGTATTTTAGATGATGTATGTTAATGGGGTTTTAAGTAATCTCAGTTATGTAACCCTAGGGGATGTTGTCAATTTAGTTGAACATGTGGGTTTAATTCACTTCTTTTAAAAAAAAAAAATTAGTACGCTTGTTTAGTGAATTGAAACTTCCTCTAGGGTTGTGTGGCGGGGCATTACAAGGGTTCTTCAAGTGGATTATGATCTTCAAGGGAAACTTCAGAACTGGTCAAGTTAGGAAACATATTAGCAAAGGGGTGTGGCTCCTCTTCTTCTTCATTTTTTGGCAGATTTGGAAGCTCTACTAGCTGAAATGGCTCTGGATGATTAGAAAGGAATCTCCCATAAGCATCTCTTCTTCTTCTATGCATGTGGTATCAACTCAGTATCATCCAAATCACACAAAGAATGGGTGGGAGAAAATAGTGGATCATAACTTCTAACACTAAGAGAAAATTCCAGAAAGTACTTCAACAAGAAAAACTATCAATGACTCCCAATGACTCCCTAGTTTGACACCATACCCGACAATGGCACCAAAAATGTCGCCCTCCTACAATGAATTCAATAACTAAGCCTTTACAACCATGATTCAAAGATTGGAAATCTAACCTAAATAGACATTTTAACCATCATGAAGGTACAATTAAATTTTCAACAAAGGGACGTGAACTTGAAATGGGTTAGTATAATATGTGCACTAGGAACTTCAAAGTAGTCATCTTCATTCTATAACTAAGAGAATTAATACTGAAAGTAAATTGCATGGAAAGAAATGAATTAAATAATGAACACCACTCCATAATAAAATTTAAACTAAACATACATACCAAAAATAAAAATCTGAGCAGCAAACAAGAAACTACTTTGCCTCTTTGGCTACAGGAATAATCATAGAATGGAACTCTAGTGGCTATAGGAATAGTCACCGAATAGAATTCTAGTGGTTGTAGGAATAGTCGATGCCAAATTCTTAACTAGATACTAAAACAAAGACTAATACTAATCTAAATAAACTAACAGAAATAGACTACTCACCAATTAGGCCCCCTTGGATGAGTATCCTCTAAGACTAACAAAAACTCAAATAATAAACTCAGAGTCTTATTTCTTTCATTGGAAAGTGAAAAATACAAAAGAGTATGTATGATTATCCACTTGTACAATAGCTTGGTGATCAACCCCTTAAGAAGGAGGATACAGCCTTATTTATCAACTAAAATAGGGTATTCAACTCCTACTAGCTGAGAGGACACCATTTACGGAAATAAAAAAAGAGAGTGGAAGAGCGGTTACGCATGCAAGGGAATTCATTCAGACATGCATGCCCAAATATGGAATCGACCACTTTAGTAATGCCCACATTGCTCAATATCATTAATTATTGGAATAAGGCGATTACATGTGGTTGTCATAGGTATCTCCCACCATCATCCTCAGTTGACCTTTGTGCATTTCCTCTGTGTCCACTTGGTGGGTGTGTTTATCAACTTAGCATCCATAATCATGTCTGCATGGAAATGCCAATACACATAATAATTTCATAGCTATAACCAACTTTAAAGAACATTCATTAACCACATGCAAAATTAATATAGATAGTCCACATAATAGGTCAATATCATTAAACTTAGAAAAAATGGAATAAATCCCAAATATCCTATGGTTTGAGAGAAACTATATAAAAGTATCAACATGTAATGTCTTAGTTCATGGTAACTTCAGTAACTATACTATATATTCTACCCATAACTAGCCCAAAAACTAGACTCGTCACCAATGATAAAATGGAAACAACCTCAAGGTGTGGAGCCTTTGTGTGTATGAGGTTGAGTCTTCAAAGAAGGTTGAATTCCTCTTTTGATCCAAGTGCAATGTGTTGTTCCAACCATGCACATGAAAACCTACCACTATCCTACTCTAATAGCTCATAGGGAAAAGGGTAGAAGGAATACTTGAAAGGGAAATGGATGTCGTACATCAAGATGTAAATTTATTTCTTCCTAGCTAATATTGCATAAGAAAACATTGAAGGAGGACCAAGGGACTGACACAAATCTCTATTTGATTGATTCCAAAAGGCAAGCATGGAGTTTAGGGTTTGATAGGGTGCTGGAAGGAAAAATATTCTGGAAACAACTGGAAATAAAAAACTCAAACATACATGCATGAAAAGAGAGAAACAAACTTGATATGTAGGTAATGAACTTACACAAGACATAAACAAGTTGAGAGAGGAAAGATTGATCAATTTCATGATGTAGAGGCAATAAGCCAATCTTCACAATTGCAAAGTGCAAAAATCAAGTATTCCAAAGAAAAACCCTAGAGGAGGTAGAGGAAGAACCCTTGAAATGAATACATTTTTTTTCGTTTATAGAACAGGAATAACTTGAAACCAAAAATTGAACCTTAACCCTAAATAGGGTTAGAAAAGAATATTTTGCATCAAATGATGGATCCCTCCCTTGAAAATCATGATTAGGGCATGGATCCATCAAGAAAGTCAACAAAAAAATAATAAATGAGCATGTGCGCCCATGAAATCCACTTGCAAAAGTCAGAATTTATTTAATTTTTCCTTGAATAAAAAATGTCGAAACATGTAGTTGAGGAAGTGCTTCAAGCATTAATGGCATCGCCCAAAAAAAACATGTCAAAATCTACAAATAGGTCAAAGCGTCAGGCTCAAAAAGGAACCTCTACATCATTAAATGGTTCATAGGCCCAAAAATCAACACCATATTGAACATTGGACCTTGGGAATGTCTCATACTTCATACTTCGTACTATATTGGCATGAATTTCAAGCTTCGGAGATTGGGCATGAGGCTTATCGCTTATCACTTAGTGAGGAAAAGTATAGGAGGAAAGGAAAAACATCTAATCCTAAAAGGACTCATCAGTTGTCAAATATTGGGGATTGGGCTTACCAATTACTGCTTGTGAAGAAAGGAAGAAAGGAGAAAAGAGGAAGCTCGATCCCCGATGCTCGAAAAAAACACTTGGTTTATTTTCCAAAATCATATCAAAATCAGGGGTCAGAGCGTAGGCTTACCTCTTACCTTAACAAAGGTAAGAGGTAAAGGGTAAGGCCGAAGTCCAACCCCCAAAATATCAACACTTAGTCAATTTTTAGAAGGAAGGATAGGGGGTACAGGGAAAGGGTTAAGCCTAATGATTGAAACCAAAAATTCCAAAGGGAGAAATGGAAGGAAAGGGACAAGAAGAAGGAGATTGGGGTGATAGAAGAGGGATGTAAGGAATCAAGAAAGCGATAGCCTAAAGGTCTGAAAACACAACAAGTTTAACAAATTTTAGGACCCTTCAAGGAGAATTCATGCAAGATGGCCCATGTAAGATCTCTCAGTTTGGTTATAAATGATGGGTCATCAAAGGGAGGCATGAAATGTCAAAGTTTATGGCTATTTATACGAGATGATTTCCTGCTAATTATGGAATTCAAATTCCCTATCAGTCCATTTGGCATGAATTCATAAGGGAAAATTTTCAATAGTTGGGCCTCCCAAAGGAAAAACAAAACATGTGCAAGCCTGCACTTGGATAAAAGAATAGAAACTAGAACATGTGAATTCCCTTAAGGAGAATGCAGGGTGTGCAAGAGCACTTCATGGAAAGAAAAACAACAACAATATGTATATTAAAATAATAGAGAGAAAAAAGTGGGAATTTTCCTTTGTCAAAGATGGACCTTTTAAAGGAGTTGATCTCCCTCAAAACATAGTTGTAGACCCCACCCAATTGTAACCATAGCCAACATGAATCTAACTACAAAAAATATCTACAAGGTGAAGGATTACTTCATTATAAACTTTTTCATTGCAAAGGAGCCACATGATACAAGTGTCAAACTCATCTAATATTGGTACCTTAGGTGAACATACAACAACATGGATGTAACTTTTTAAAGATAGGTCAAAAAATAAGAGAAAAAAATTTGTAGAGGAAAGAGAACTCGCCTCATAAAATTATAGGCCAATACTATCACCGTTGACCTCCCCAATGCATGAATTGAAACTGAAAGAGAAAATTTTCAGGTCACATGGTGACACAAAATATGACAAACCAATTTTTTGATCTACATAAGGAATATCTTCATGCACCTCAAATGAAAATCTTTGAAGCTTAGGCATACTATCAAATTGAGCAACAAGATCATCACTCTCTAGGAAGATGTGTGGCTCTTCAATTTTTACTAAAATAATTTTATTGATGCACACGTCATCAATACAAAAATAAATTTTTTTAGACACTTTAAGTGAAGAACTTAATTCTTCAAATTACCTCTCTATGTTTATTCTTTCTTGGCAACTGGCTGCAACAAAATCAAACTCTTGGCATGCTATGGCTACCAAATCCTTTGTTGTTTCTTCACTCTTATGATGATTCCCTCTTTTCTCCTCTTTTGGGGGTGAAGGATTGACATCAAAGTTTGAAAAAAAATCTTCTAAATCATCCCAAAATAGGCCATCCACCTCAAATATACATTCCTCATTAGAGAGGGGAGTTTCCTCCATTATAATAGGGGCTAAACACATCAATTTCTACTACTCCAAAACCATGGATTTTTCTTCATCCATCAATTCAGGACCAAGTTGCTCAAAATATTATGATGATGTAGGTATATGTGATCTTTCATCCTCATCTTCAATAAAACAAGGGAGGGAATCAAATGAGAGGACTCATTCCTCTATTGCATCAATTTACTTTGCCTCTTTAATGTCTTGATACTACAACCAATCATCTTCAATCATTTCTTACAACAAACCAAGGAACTCATTATTAAGAGAACATGAAGGCTCCTAAAAAAAACCTCTTTACTCCTATTCCAAAACACCTCCTTCCTCTATTCTTTTGACCAACTTGGACCCCATACAATTCATCCACCTTCAAAGAGTGAAATGGCAATAGGGGAGAAAAATAGTCAAAAGGGCATTGAAACTCTTGCTAGGGTTTTGGAAGGGGCTACTCAATAGGAGTAAAAATATGAGCATCCTCAAGGATTGGTTCTTGTGAAGAATGAAGGCTCTCATAACTTGGGATGTACAACATAGGAGATCTACTTGATGGTATGGGAGGTTGAAAATGGGATTAAAGAGGTTGATTAGGATTCTTGAAACTGAAAATTATGTGCTTGCAAATATCTTGCACAATAGGTTGCTCTAGAAAAAAAGGATGGCTAATGGAAGTTTCAAGAGGTTTGTTAGGGTTCTTGAAACTTACAAATTTACATCTTCATACCTCCTCCTTAGCAGGTTGTTCTAGAACTGGTGGAGGTGTTTGTCTGATATTAGACACACAAGGGGATGTCTAAGTCTTGGGAAATTGTGCTAGAACAATGGCAAGTGTAAGTTTCTCTTTCCTAGAAACATCTTGTCTTGTTGTATGCTCTTATTGTTATTTCCTTATTTTAGCCTCCAACTGTTTCTCATGCCTCCTTTGAGCTTCTGTATTTTATTGTTGTGGATAGTGAGCTTGATGGAAAAATGCATCCTGCTATGGGAAATAACCTTGTTGCCCCTTATAGGATTGATTAGCCCACTCCTCTTGATTTAGGTTAAATTCTTGTTGCTCCTTAATCTCAACAAACTATCTATGGAGATCCCTCATCATGGAAATGAGTTCAATCACATATTTGGGTTGAAAGGAAGAAAAAGGAGCCTCTTGGGAATGCTGGTAGGGATATGTAGGCATCATGAAGCTTGAACAAGGTGGGTTGGGTGGTTATCATTTTGAAAATATTAAAAAATCACTACAACAGTCTTTGTAAAGTGAAAGGGGAGGCATAACCAACCTGATATGGTTGATTGGGTGGTATAAAGTTTGTATTTTCATGGTATGGGGGAGTGTACATGTGGTTTTGATTAAAATTTGAATTTTATATACATGTATAGTGAAATATTTTAAAATTACATAATTTAATCCCCCGCCACGTAACCCTAGAGGAAGTTTCAATTAACTTACTTAAACACACCAATTTATTTTATTTAAAATGTAATTAACAAACATTTTCACTTACTAGTTGATAAAAACCTCTAAAAATGAGATTGGGATTACTTAAAACCATATATACATCATATAACATCAAGAAACTTACTTATATAATGATTTTGAAAGTCTCATATATAATAATGTTACATCATAACATAAAGAGATATAACAAAACTCCATATTCATTAACTTAATCATAAGTTTACATCTCTCATTCCACGAATGAGGAAATAATACAAATGAGTTACATTATACAAATTTCCACCTTGAATACAAATGAGGGATAAAATAATATGAGCCAAACTGAAATAAATACATTGCTTGTTTTAAATAATGGAAACTACAAGCTCTCCAACTAGATATCTCGCCATCAAGTACTAAAGATCAAAGGGGGACCCAATGATGTATGCTACATGTTCCACCCAACCAAGTGGTACCTGAAGGCCCACCGCCCATGCTAGGAGATAGTAACATAACATGGACAAACCTACAACCACTAGTCACAGGTTGACTCATACTAACACAACCAATCACATGTACAACACAATTACAACTCTAACATGGTTGAATTGCTTCCAAATATAAAACAGATCAAGTATGTTAAGAAAACCATACACAAAACCAAATACCAACTGTTGTCCTAGATAGAGTGTCATCGCACAACTCATAATGAGTTACCCACTACAAATATTCATAGGCCTCGAATATCTTGGAGACCTCAACCGACACCCTAACCTCATACTTACTAATGCAGGATCAAATACCTCTCATAAAGACAAGATAGATGACCTTGCCATTCCAAGCCTTCCCACTCATCCCAAGCCTAAATTAGCACTTGCATCAATGAGTGAGGCTAGAAATTATCTTGATTAGTGTGAAGTACTACCTAATCTTCTAAGTACATTTTTTTAGTTATCACTTGATTAAACTACCTCCAAAGGTTACCTAGTCTTACCTCTTACAGGCTCTGGCCCCTAACGTAAGCCGCTCTTCTATTTGACAACACACATACAAACCAATCACTAAGGGAATCCAAAGTGCATACAAACTAGATAACATAACCACTCCAAACACTGGAGGCAGCAATTTACATAATCTACTCCTTCCAAAGGAGGCACAAATCATCCTCATTCGTGGAAACCGGGTAAATCAATGAAAATGAACCATGCACTACTCAAGGGAAATAAAAATGGTTGACATCACAAAATGACAACCCCGTCATATAAGGAACCTCTGGAAGACTTACATATTAAAAACACATTTAACCCATTTCCAAAAACAAGAACACAAAGTAAATAATCACATAAGGCAATTGCAATGAAATAAACTAATTCTGGATATCCTAAATCCATCTCTCTTTCATATACATTTCACAGCAAAGATAACAATTTCCCTAACAAAATAATTGAATAAAATAATTAATTACCTTTCCAATTACAAAGAAGGGAAAATATCAACTTAAACAATTAAATCAAATCCCTTGATTTATTTTAAAAGCAACATAAATTCACTCTAAGTAAATCCCTTTAATTTCCCAACTAAAACATATAATTTATTCAATTTATTTAAAATACCCCTTTCTCTATCAATTTAAACCATGCATACAAATCATTTCCTTTTAAATTTCCAATTGTTCTAAATTGCATGCAACAAAATAAAATAAGATAAAATATTAAATATACACTTAAATGTATATGCACATGCTATATATACATTAAATATATCAACATATTTAACTATAAATATTAAATAATATATATATATATAAAATATATCTACTAACAATTTACAAAATACCATATTGTTTTATTCAAAATAAACACTTTATTAATAATTTCCAAAATATATATACATATAAATATATATATATATATATTAAATATAATAGATATGCATATATATATAATATATATTATATATTTAATATTAGGTAAAGTTTAAACATCGAAATCCGAGTTCAATCAGAGGGCAGACATAATTGATGTCAAAAATACCAACAATTTAGCAAGGTTCACCAGACTATACATAAAGTACAAACAAACCACTAATAAAGGTGGAGAAGCTGCGTTCCCTATGGGGCAACACGTACCCTTATGAGGTGGGCACACTGCCTCATAGGCAACGCTCCACCCATTAATGTTTGTGGGCGGTGGGGGATATAATTGCCCCCACCAACCACTATAAAAATATCTCTCATTTTTTATTTTTTTTATATCACAAATAAAATCCGACTTCTCTAGAAAAGTTTCATCGTACGACGATTTTAAAACCTAGCAATATTACAGATTTACAAAAAGTAAATTTATATATATATATATAAAAGAATTCCACACACTAATTTTAATTGGGAAAATTTTCTCAAAAACACACCTACGGGAAAAATTGTACAAATTTTTTGAAAACCTTCAATTTTCCCAGAAGATTTCTAAATTCTCGATTCTTCTAAATTTCCTAAAGTTTAACACAATTTCCCTTACAAATATTTTCAACAATTTTACACAAACTTTCAATAAAATTTCTTAAATTTTATAATATTTTCCTCTAGGTTTTTCCACGACAAATATACAAATACAGAAGCCTTACATTTTTTCCCTATAGAGATTTCCTATGATTACATAGAGGCTTGAAAATAGAATTTCCTAATTTTCATGTTTTCCTTTGGTCTTTTCAATGTTTAATTTATTAAATTCATAAAAGATTCTCAATGTTACTCTCTAACTTCACTGTAAAAGAATTCCTAAGAGGCTCTATATTTCTCCACGACAATCACAAAAGCCTTAAATTTTTCTTTTCTAAAACAAAATACAACTTTTTACTACAGATCTAGCTCAACAATCTCTTCTACAATAATAAAATTCCATTTAAAGATTTAAACCAAAACAATAACACAAGAATGAAACCTGTTTCAACAAAACTTTTGGAGAAATTGGAGTTTTTGATGCCTAACCTCTTCCAAAGCTTCTAGCAAAGCTTTCACAGCTTCTTCCAAGCAATCCAATTTCCCGAGAACAATATTGAGTCCAACACCACAACAATCTATCCCAAACAAATATAAGAATGCAAATCTTTCCCACAATTTCCTTACAATTAAAAATCCCTTTCCAATTTTTCCACAACAAGCAAAAATCCTCTCTTTCCCAATTTTCAACATCCCCCAAAATATCTTGTGCTTTGTCGTGAAGAAGCTAAAGCCAAGATTCTCTCTAGGAGTTAATTTTTTTAACAATGCTCAATTAATTAACTATCACATTGTGGAAATTAACAAATATCTTTTATCAATCACATTTATTTTCACAAAAATAATTTAATAATTTCATATTCAAATTTAATTTCCAAATTATATTTAATTCCTTTAAACAACTTTCTTAATAAGTAATTTAATTAATTAATTTAATTGCTTAATAAATAAATTTAGCCACATGGATTAAATTTAATTTACTAAATAAGTTAAATTTAACTAATTAATTTCAATAGAAAGCTTCCATCATATTATCTAAAATTAATTAAATAAATACCAACATCATTTAATGCATAATTTAATATTTATTTTCATAACATAAACTCTATAGAATTAAATAGTAATAAATAAGGCAAATGAAGAAACACCAAATAAATACTAACGACACACTATGGTTAGGGTGTAGATCTGACACATGTTACCTAGCTACTATCTCCCGTTCAAATTTACCGTTGGGTTGACATGCTCAAACCTGTGAAACCAGGTGGAGTCAATGTCATGTACCTGCAAACCTATGAACGAGATATCAAAGTACATATATATAAACAGAATAAAAAACATATAGTGAAGATGAAATCACAGAATCACAGGGTGCTCACAAGTGAGTGATGCGATCTCGTCCCCTTCATCAATACACTCATCGTAAACTGATAGTTCCATAATAATCAAATAACTCATATGCAATAAACATGCTATAGAAACTAACATTATTACACCAATTAAAGCATGACAATGAAGCATCAAAGAGATACGTCACCCAAACACAAATAGTCTATGTCACTCTATAGATAGCGATCAAATAACACACACATGATAAAGTATGACAAAGTATTTGAATATCCAGAAACACATCAAAAAAACAAAACAAAACAAGGACACATGTCCAGTCTAGAAGGCAAAACGAAGGGGTGTTACACACAATAAGAGCAAAGGATTGCCTAACTAAATATTTTGGGTACATAGCAATAGAGTCACCCAAATGATGTTGCAGAGTCACTAGGTGTTTGAATAACTCCTCCAAAATCTGAAGTGTTGAAGAAGGCACCAATGCCTGAATGAGATGAAGTGAAACCAACACTTCTTAACTAGTAGGTTTTGAATGGAGTCAACGTGGTGTTAAAAGGAATTCCTTAAAAGGAAAGATACACTAGAAATGTCGAAGTCCGACCACTGAAAGATCAAAACTTAGTCAGTTTTTAGAAGGATAGGGAGTAGAGGGAAAGGGTTAAGCCTAATGGGTGAAACTCAAAATACCAAAGGGAGAAATGAAATGAAAGAGAGAAGAAGAAGGATATTGAGGAGATAGAAGAGTGATGTAAGGAAGAAATCAAGTGATGACCCGAAGGTCCGAAAACACAACACTTAGCCACTTTTAGGACCCTTCAAGGAGAATTCATGCAAGATGGCTCATGTAGGATCTCTCAAATCTATTATTAATGATGGGTCATCAAAGGGTGGCATAAAATTTCAACATGTAGAGATAATCTAATGACAAGAGATTGGTCAAAAAATATCTATAAAAATGAAAAGGAATGCCTTCATAGTCAAGGAAGTGAACCCATGGGTGGTCCTCCAACTACAAGACAAATATTTAAGTAGGAATTTGCAAGCTCTTTATTATTGTTATTTCTTCATTCATAATCAAGCATATATGCACACACATGCATATTCAATTTAATATAAATATTTATTTATATTTCTACCTACACCCTATTCATATGTGTTGAATTAAGTTTCATAAGTAATTTAAGAAAAAAAAAAAATTCTAGAGGAAAATTTTATAGAGACAATAAGAAAAAAATATTTAACAATTTGGAAAAACTATAGAAATTTCTTGAGATTTAAAATTTGATTTCCATAAATAAATAAATAATCAGAATAATATTTTGTATTAAGAAAAGACAAATAATTTTTGTATGATCTTAAAAAATTTACCCTCTTAGTTCTTCCTTTATTAATCCTTTGGCTCCTCTCTTTTCTTTCTCTATTTTCTTCTCTTCATGTGTCATCTTCTTCTAATCCAATAAATTATTTTAAAGAAATAATTTGAAAAAATGTTATTGTTGTTGTATTAATATTTGTCTACTAATTGTCTTGACAATGAAAATCAATTTTTATTTTAATCTATAAAGTTAAGAAATTTTTAAAATTTTCTCTTAACAAAGACTTCTATGTTTAATTCTTAGTTGTCTCTTTTCATACATAACTATCATTTTCTTTTAGTTGAACAAAATATTTAATTTAATTATAATTTATGAAAATCAACTATTATATTTTTATAATGTGATTAATAAAAAATATTATGATATTATGCATTGATAAAGAGGCAACCCTTTGGTGAAATGGGGCTTCTTTCCTATAGAGCCAACAACCAAGGTTTAAACCTCATGGGGTTTCTCTCTACCACGTCAACAATTGAGTCTATTTACCTTGGTGTTAAGGGGAGGCTCCTTGGTGAACTGGTGGGGATTTTTTCCTATAGTTCCAACAACCAAGGCCCAAACATTGATATCACTTAATTTTTTAATAAATTTACATGAGACAGGATGTGTGATTGGAGTTCAAACACTAGTGTGGAGGGTGCCTATGATGGCTTGGAGGAGAGCTCACAATGTGTAGAGGGTGCAAAGAAGAGAAATAATAAATAGATGATAGGTTCCAAGAAGGTTGAGTGTTACAAATTGTAGGGGAATGGGCGGCTCCAGTATGAAATTCAATCCAACATATCACAAGAAACCAACACTCTATTGGTTCCTCCTCTGTCATCGATGGGGTCTGATCCGATGGGCTCAACCTTGGTTGTTGCATCTCGAGGTGGACTTGAGGCTCCTCCTTGCCCTCCCTCTACGTGCAAAAATAGTGGTAACCCATACCATGTGTGCTCATTTTTTTTTGTGGAGCTGATTCAATAGGCTAACCCTAGCCCCTTCAATTCCAAATCTTGGGCAGTAGGTGTGGTGTTTGTGGCTCGTGCTTTGAATCTTTCCATATTTTTTTCTTACAAAAATAGTTCTAACCCATTCCATGAGTGCAAAACACTCTTAATTGAATGGATTAAATGGTCAAATCCATGTGTGGCTTCACCTAGATCTCCACGTGTCCCTCTTGTTTCTCTCGTGAAGGAGGCTGCATTTAATGGCCTACCTCTTTCCTTAGGTGATAGAGTGGTGGATTTTTTTGACAAACCACTGGATTTGTACATATTAGATGGTTGTGTGGATGCAATTGCTTTAGAGGTTGGCAATCGATCTTTTTTTTGAGATGCCTTCATAGACACCCATATGTGGATTCTATCTTCAAATGGACTAAATCAACCCTAGAACAACCTAGCTGCCCCCCCCCCCTTGATTTAACCTTTGGATTTTTGTTTTTTCTGCTCACCTTTAGTTCTATAGAAGATTGTAATTTTTTTCTTTATAATGGTCCTTGGTTCTTCAGACACTCCAGTATATTTATCTCTTCATGGACCCTTTCTTCAATCTTGCAAATGCCAAGATAACTAACATTCCTATTTGGATCAGGTTGTATAACCTACCTTTAGTTCTTAGGAATATTGAACTCATTGGCAACCTGATTAATCAATTTTTAACCTTCATCAACTTGTCATTGAGACGGTTGCTCTTGATAGTAGATATTACCGAGTTTGCGCTATGGTTGTCAACTTTCTAAACCTCTCTCACACTCTATTCATATTCATTCTTATTATGCCATTTGGACTCAATTTTTAAATTTTGAAGGATTGGTATTTTGCTGCTTCTATTGCAACATGTTGGGTCATAAAATTGTAGCATGCCCATGCAAAAACCAGGCTAGGTTTATATATATTAGTCAAGTAAAAAATGGGTTAAGAAAAATGGCTTGCCAGATGTTGATTTTATTTCATGGAACCATGGAAATTTTTGTATGCCTACCTTGAGTCTATAGTGGAGGTTGCTCAACCTCTAGTGTCTTCTCCTTAGCAAGAAGATTGTGCTCAGATTGATCTTCTAAAGGCCTATCTTGATTCCAATGAGGATGATAATGAGTCTGACGAGACCTTTCCTTTCATGGAGGATCTAGACAATTTGAACCGTGACTATTTTGAGCCCGATTTGGTCTTGGATCTGCCCTAAAAACTTGGGCTCTTTTAGATTGCAAGAAAAAAGCTTAAAGTAGATTGTGGCAAATCTACAAATAAAAAAGGGAGAAAACCTAAGGCTAAAAATCTAAGAATTGAAGGCAAGGAGACTGTGGAGGAGGGCTCTCAGTGGGCCATCAATGCTCTCCTCTCTCGAAACAACAGAGGAACCTAATTTCTCTCTGTGGAGGTTTGGTGATGTCCTAGATGGATTTTGATTTATGTATTGTTTTCTTAGTTGATTACTTCTCCCTTTTAATCTATGAGATTTTGGCATCTCAGACCTCTTGGTTCTCCAAGTTTTTATCTACCCTATGTTTCTCTTCGTGGAAAATTTGTAGCTTTTATTTTTTTATGATTTAATAAATGGGAGTGGACCCTTCCCAAAGTTTACCTATAAAAAATAAATGCATTGATAATTTACAATATACCCATATCAATAATAATATTAAATTATTAATGATATTTATTAATAAAGCTCAAATAACTTAACAAACTAAGTCATGTATTCATTTTAAATAACTTTGAGTGTGTTCACAAGAGCTTGAAATATAAGAATATTATCTAATCTAATGGTTATTTGATTCTTTTTAAGAAATATTATATGTATTTACTTATAATATCTTAAAATATTGTTACATTATTAGTATATATTTTAAAAATATGTTATTTTCTTAGGCTCTAGGAAAATTCACTCAGGTATCAATTTAGCGATGAAAAATTCATCATCATCAATTCACTATGGGAAAATTCATCGCCATGAAAAATTCACCATCAATAGTTCATCACAAAGGAAAATTAATCGCATTAATATTTTTTAATATATATTTCAAAAAATTTAATTTTTTATTTTCATTCACATTATATTAAAAAATATTAATGCACTTATTTTTCCACCACAGTAAATTGCTAGCAGTGAATTTTATTTGGCAGTCAATTTTTCACATGGTGATGAATTTTCCCACGGTGAATTATTGGCGATGAATTTTCTGTCGGTGAATTGTTGGCAATGAATTTTCCATATGCCATTTCCTTATGATAATAAATATTACAAATTAACTTTCATCAATTAAAATGATATATCATCAACTATATCTATGTTCCTTAGATTCATCAATACACTATATTCTTACAAATTAATTATTGATTAGGCAACTAATAAGTAGTTTAAAGATAAGGGACATTACAACAAAAAAAAAGCAATCAACATCAGAAAAGTGCAACAAAGTTTCACTTGCAAGAGATTAACTAAGCATATGAATATGTCAATAACTATTTATTATACTTTAATAAAAAAAATAGATTTTTTTTTATGACAAGGGATAATTATTACCTACCTATTTAGACCAGCAATAATTCATAAACCTATATCATTTTTAAGCCACAACTTCATTTAGTGGAATCCATAACTTGGGAAGAATGAGATCTAAATGTAGCATTTTAATTAGCAAGGGAGATGCAAATGAGGTCTACAAGTTTTAGGAGTAGAACTTAGTGGGGTTGTAAACTTCAGATGTAGGAATACATGTTTCATAGATAGTGAATAAGTCAATGGAATATAAAGTATTGTGGATTTGAAGGATTTTGGAGCAAGGAAACATGTATGAATATATGTAAGGGTGTGATCTAGGTATAAAACCCCTCCAAATAATACTAGGTACCACAAGGTTATAGAGACTAAATTAGACAAGGAATTTTTAAAAAGTTACAAGATTAGAAATGAACTCCATAATATTGACACATTAAGAAGAACAAAGTAATGGTAGGTACATACATGTATGCCTTATAAATGGGATGCATAACTCCATCATTATACTAGGAAGTAGTTTTGGGAAAAGTGAACTCACCTTAAACATAATTCTAATAAGTTATTTATGGCGCACCTACAAAATCTATAGATGTGTGCATCTCTTAGGCTAGACATTATTGGATCCAAATTTTATGTTTAATGTTTTTTCTATAAAAGTAAGAACTTGAGTAATTATTAAGGTTTCCTATTGTAACCTTTCACTTGTTGGATAAATTTTATTAAATCTCTTGTAAGTTGTATATGTAAGGAGAGGAAGCATGATTCGGTATGTGTGGTTTCATGGTTCTCATTTTCTTGTTCACATATAGAGTGGCATTAGGGAGTTATATTTTTAGAAGCCTTGCATGGAGACTTTGTAAATTATGTATTATAATATTTATTCATGAGATAACACATTGAGTGTGAGTGATTTTGGATGCTATATTTTTCTCTCATGAGGGTTTTCTTAGGGTGCATATTATGTCATTTTTATGTTATGTATGTCTATTCTTTAAGTCTCTAGAATAAAAAATACATATTTTCATGTTTTTATCTCTCAAGTTCGTGTAAAAATGGTATATTGTTACTAGAAAATTCCTTTCATTTGGTATAAAATCCTATTTTTCAATTTATGGGAGGTGATATCATAGGTATTTTCATCCCCTTATGAGTAGATTTTCATGCATAGTTGAATCCATGACCTTGAAAGAAAACAATGAAAGCATTTTCAAGGTTATATGTGTGTTTTCAAAGTTGGATTGTCAGAGATCTAGGATTTGATGAAGAATCATCAAGTAGGATTTTTGTTAGGGCTCCTTTTTTAGGTGATATTTTTGGAGGCCTTCTATAAAAGACACTTTTCCATTTATTCTAGAAGGCCTAAAAACTTATGAAAGGAATAGATCTTGACCAAAAATTGAGACACGCCTTTATCTTGTCATCCATATACCAAATAGACATATCAAATAAAATCTTAATGTGGAAGGAATAAATCATAAGAATGAAACCCTAGTGGGTGTCGAAAAGTTGAGTTCAACAATTTATATAAGGGGAAAATAACATATAATTAAATAATATAGGCTAATTAAATAATTGAAAAATATATTTTGAATTAAGGAGAAGGGGTTTTGTTTGTGGCCCCACCCATGAAAACCAAGGAAATGTTCTTAAGAGAGCATATAATATGAATTAAGTATTTATATTTTTTTATGGTATCTATGAATCTTCTAAGAGAAAGTAAAATTTTTAGGTCACACTTCTATGTTCACTACCATTGTTCATCCTCCCTTATTTGGATTATCTAACTCATAGCATCCAAACTTACTCCTTTGTATCCAAATTTTTACTATTGATCCTCCTCACAAGAGGAGAGATCATGAATTGTGAGCCCTCCAAAACATTTAGGGCATTATATATTATTTTCATATAGCCAATAGTTTCATTGCATATTTATTCAATAACTTAGCTGGTTATCCCACAATAGTGGTTTACACTTTTAGGGAGATCCTGATTTTTGTTGAAATCACACATTTTTAGAAGATGTAATAATTTAAGAATTGAAAAGTTCTATTGAAAGGATTCCAATTGAAGAGGGTTTGATCAAACCCCTTTGGATAGAGCCCTTTTAGTTTTAAACCATACCTATCACGGAGTCTCCTTTACACCTATCAAAATGATGATAAAAAACCACTTTTAATTTACCTTTTGGGGGATCAAATGAATTCATTTAATTTTATTTTTTTTGTAAGTATGTAGTCCTTATTATAATCTTCCCCAAAAGTATAATTTTAAATAATTTTTATTTGATTATTATATTTATTTTTAATTTCTTGTGAGTGTAGGTTTTTCACCAAAAACTCAAGCTATATATTCTTCACATGTGAAAAAATAGCAAATTATCAAAAAAAATCAGAAAAATATCTATGCACTAGATATTGATGTCCTTGATCCAACAAAAAAATTGAATTTTGATACATACTAAAAAGTTATGTTTTAACTAGTAAATCATGTCTAAATTATAACTAGTTTGACTTTGAAACTTAATTAAGGAAAAAAAATTCAATGAAATGTTATGAAACCAGTTTCATGCACTAGATATTGTAGTTACGAATCTAAATTTGAAAAAATTAAAATTTTCTCTTTCATAGAAAAAAAAGGTTATGTGTTAGCCACTAATGTCACTCTTTAAAAATGGTGTTTACGATTAAAAAATAGCTTTCGAAGGAGATGGAAAAAGAAGTGCAATCTGATTCCAAATTTTTTGAAAAAAATATATTTAGAATCCATAGAAAAAATGTCACAAATCAATAGTTTGCATCATCTCCAAATTCCTTATGGTTTAGCCGCTATAGGTGCTCGAAAGTGAAGATTTAGTTAAAAAAATTCAATTCAATGTCCAATTTTGCCAAAAATTGTAAACCAGTATTGTGGGATCACCCTACAAGTTGTGTAAATTTTCTTCTCTAAAATTGCCTAATATTCTTTCAATTTTAGTAATGTATGTAAATCAAACACCATAATAGTAAATTTCCCATCAACATAAGACATCAACTATAATCTAGCACAACTAGTGCCCTTAGGTACTTCCACATTCTCCATGCCTTAATTTCCATGACCTTTTCATTCCTCATCCTCAATCCTTGCCTTATGAGGGATTTCGTTCTTAAATTAAGAACCCCTAAAACTTGACACTTTGGTTTAGAATTCTTCCACTAAGAAACTTTCATTGTTGCATCATTTTTACATAAAACTTAGTAGAAAATATTTTACCTCATAAAAATTCCAACACTCGAAAGCTTTCTTTACACAATTAAGAGAGTTCATTCATTTAATATTTCATAGATACAAAAAAATCTCATCTTCAAAACACTTAGAAAAATATATTTCAACCAATATGCACACATATATTTTCATATAAAAGAAAGGGAGCATAATTAAAACATATATGTTGCATGCCATTAAAAGATAGAAAGATCTATACATAAATATTATTACTTCTCTACCTAAAAGAATGACTACTATATTCTTCATATTCTCTCAAAATTCCTTTTAAACAAATACAACATAGTATATATAACTAATATAAATTTACAACAGTTATGCATTAAGTTTTCAACACATCTGAATGATCGTCGTCGATGACAAAATGAATTCGGTTGTCGGTAAGCAGCACCGCAACCGCCCATCTGTGAAAATCGTAGGGACAGCAATCAACGAAACGGACGCGGTGAACGGCCATGCAAAAGAATAAGTTCATATTTGCATGAAAAACACAAACCTGCTGGTGATTTAAAGGTCTATTGGCATTGGAGTTTCATTTGACATTGGACAACAGCAGCAGCTAAAGATCATCAAGAGGTTCAACCGCTAAAGATCATGGGTAGAAGAAAGCTGGAGGTCACTTACAGAATCGACAAACTCAAACGAGAGAAGACATTTCGCGATAGAAAAGCGGGTATCTTCAAGAAAAATACCCAGATTTCTGTGCTGTGCTCTTCAAAAGTGTTTATGAAAATTGAATCCGAAAACGGTGAAGTATTCGAATTTAAAAAGGATCGAAATGCACCTCCTATTTTGACGTCGTTTGCTCAACACCCATCTCAAGACAGAGATAAGGAGGTTCTCTCCTTGGAAGGTGTATTTCCTCCTGAACTCCCTCGCATGGAAGATCCAAATGCAGCGTCATTAGCTCAAGATTTGTTTACTGACCCCCCTCACTTGGAAGTGGACAGAGATAAGGAGATTCTCTCCCTGGAAGATATATTTCATGAGCTCCCTGGCATGCATGTGGAGAGAGATAAAGATCCATCCTCCATTGATTTAGATTTTAACATAGGTGACTTTCCAACTTTTGAGTGCTGTTTTTGTTCACAGGATATTGAGTCATGCTCATGCATGAGTCTGCAATAAGCGACAGACAATTATGTATAGAGATAGCACTTCTTTTGTGAGTTGTCCTCCAAAAATCGAGATATATAAAATCTTTTTTGTAATATCTATAATTGATTTGTGTATCCGTTTATGTTTCTTTCGATTTATGCCAATTTATACAGTGCCTGTCAAGTATGTTTATGTTTCTTTGAATTTATATAGTATCTTTCAAGTATGTTTGTGTTTCTTTTTCTTGCTTCTTCATGCCCTTTCAACTGAATCAATGAATTTATATAGTCTCTCAAGCATATGGAATTCATTTGTGTTGGCATAGGGCAAGCTATTTCATAAAGGAAGTCCTTTTTATTGGTACATGCAAATACACTCCTTATGGAACACCAAGCGTAAACGAAAGCATTATTGATTTAATTGTTATTGACTGTCTATTGTTAGTTGATGATTGTAATTTCTCTAGAAGCGAAACCCATCGATCTAGAGGACATTCCTCCTATGTACAGATTGCAATGAAGGCAAAATCTTTAATAGTTACTGTTGAAGTTTTTCAAACAGAGGCTGCATTGTGAAGCAAAGATGACCTGGATGTGGGGAACCAGAGGTTTGGTCTTCCATAAAACTAGAGTTACCTTGATACTGTCCCATTCTTTGTAAATTTAGAGAACATGTTTTTTGTATGGTTGTTCATGTGCAAGATTTTCATCCCTGCCTGCTATTTCTTAATGCTCTATTTGTCTTCAATGTTTGAAAATGTGTCGTTTGGCATTTTTATGTCTGTCCCTGAGGGTTCTTCTTCAATCATTCTGCTTGCCACATGCAAATATAAGGAATACATGCATAAAGATACATAACAAAAAGGGAATAGTTAAGGTAAAATGAAAAACAAAAGTGGTAATGCATGGACCATTAGGTCAGGTGTAACTAAGCATTTGTATCAAGAAAGAAAAGGAGAAATAAGAAAATTCTTTTAAGTGGGCGAAGGTAAGAATGTGACCAAATATCAAAGGTAAAATAAGAATGTGGAAAATATTAAACAAAATATGATCAATAATCAAAAGACTAAGTTGTAAATGTAATAAGATAGTAAAAGAAAAAATTAAATCAAATATGCATGTGTATGTATCTCTGAATAAACTTTAAAGGGTCATCATTGTCCCCAAAAAATCCTCATATTTCACTTCATTCATTTTCATGAAATTGTTCTATTTTACTTATTTATACACACAAATGTGTGTACATGTGTATATATCAATGAAAAATTTTTAAAGGATCATACTAATTTAAAGAGCCATTATCGTCTCAAGAAAATTCCTCATATTTCACTTCATTCATTTTTATGAGATTGTTCTTCTTTACTTATTTCTTCAATTGCATGCATTAAATCTTTAAAATCTTTCATGCTTGACACAAACACATGATCAATTAGTGTCACATAGGTACATCTTTCATTACACAAATTTATTGCATCTTTAATTTTTACTATGGAAGAATGATAGGCATTTGATGCACCCCAACTTCTTGCCTCGGTAACCAAGTAGTCTTTTGGGAATGAAAATATGATTTTTTACTACTTTTGTCTTTATTCCTTTCCTTTTCTCATGGTTGATGTGCTTTTTGATAAAAAAAATAAATTATTGAAATATAATCGTAAATATGTCATCAAATTGTGAGGAAATTTACATTAAATTAGAAGTTAGAATTTCTCCATAGTTAGTGGGTAGAAGTTAAGGTGTTGTAGCCATTTCATGAAGAATAGAATAATTGTTTGAGTTGAGTGTTGTTAAAGAAGATAGAAGAAGAGGTTCACCTAAAGATAATGAAAGTGAAGAAGAATATAATCTAGATCAAGTGAATATGTTGAAGGCTATTTCAAGCATTAGGAAGAAATATAGATTTCATATTTCTATTTATTCAATTAGTTTTATTCTTGATTAATTGGTAGATTGGTTGACTAAAATATATAAATAATTTAAGTATGACTAAATCTTAGATCCCAAAAAAGTGAAGTGTGCTACAACAAAATTGAAATATAATGTTGCATTATGGTGGAAAGAAGTATAATTAGAGAGGAATATGTGAGGAAACAAAAAAAATGAAAGATGGGATAGGATGATATTAAAGATGAAACCTATGTTTATTCCTATAGCTTATCAATTAGATTTGTTAAATAAATTATAGAATTTGAAACAAGGAAACATTTAAATATATATGATTTTATTAAAGATTTATATAAGTTTATAATTAGGATTATGTATCATGAATTTAATGAAGAAATGGTGGATATATATATTAATGGATTAAGAAGATCTATTTAAGAGGAATTGAGTATAATAAAATATATTTTACTAAAAAATAATATCAAATTTTCTTAAAGATAGAGGATAAGTTGAATAATTTTTTTAGATGAATGTAATTTGTAGAAGAAGCATATAAATTTAGCTTAAAGGTAGAGGATAAATTGAATGAGATTTTAGATGAATAAAAAATAGGTAAAGATGAAGATGAAAAATATTTCATGGAGGAACATAACTCTATTGTACCTAATCTTAAGTGTGGGTGATAAAAATAATATATTTTATATTATTATTACTTAGATATATTAGAAGTTAAATATTCATCTTGAAGATGAACTAAATAGTCATATAATTTTAATAAATATGTTCTTTTTAAAATATTTTGAAGCTAATGAGAATTAAAATTTACTCTTCCATATTAAATTAAGTAATATTCCATTTCCTAGTCTAACAAAGGTATTAGAGACATGGTAAATTTTTATTCAAAATTAAAATTTATTTTCTACACCTTTCATTCCTCTAATTATTTATATTTGAAACCCCCATTTGATCATTGATTTCCGTAATCATTCCTTCCCTTTTCCCTAAATATTCATTCTCTCCATTAACTTGTAACAAAATGATTATCAACAACAAAATATTTTAATTTAATAGTAGAACATGAATAAAAGGTCAAATAGGGAAAATCAAAATATTGTATGGGAAAAATTATCAACGAATCTATATTGTTTGAAGCAGCCTCCATCTAGCCAAGTGATCAATTCCCTATAGATTTATTTTCTTCATTTGTCATTAAATTTCTTTCAATATTTTGTTTTAAAAATCATATAATTTCAACAATTGTCTTTGAAAAGGATATAAGTTGAATAGAAATCATTTTCAAGCCATAAATACATTCAATTGCATGCATAGTCGATATAATTATAATAAGGAAAGATAACTAGTAGAATGATTTAGATAGTTTTAAAAATACTCATATTTTCAATTATTTACAATGTGAAATTTGTGGTGGAGATCAAAAACCCACTATACCTTAAGAGATAAATCTAATGCAAATATGGAGACAAAATAATTTAAAAGAATTTTTCTTGTCATAAACATTTAGTGGTGGTCAAGCATTTATCATAGTTGATAATGTAAAGTTCACCACATGAGATACATAAAAAGTAAAGGATTTGTAGGATTCTAAAAACAAGAATAATATTATAATTATAATAAATTTATTTAATCTTATGTTTAAAGATAGTATGTATTAATTTTGGCATACAAATTTTAGGTAATCAAACATGATATTAATACTACTAGTATAAGAGTTTTAAATGTTTATATTATAGCTTTTATACAATCCCCTCTTCCAAATTTTAGACCTATCTAATGTATATATGGTAGTTCAAAATTGAATGATATATAGAGTGATGATTATAATAGATCATTCTCACATTTGGAGAGAATATTCTATAGTGAGGTTTGTGATACAATTGGATTTTCAAGAGTGGAAGTTAACCATCCATAAATATACTTTGAAGTTTTCCATCTTCTAAAGTAGAACTCATATTAGTAGCTAACACTTAAAGTCATAATATCAATCTCCAATTAAATCCAAGTTCTTTTTTGCACTATATTAGAGTAGCAACATCTATCATAAGTTAAATACTTATAATAAAAATGGCTAGGAAATCACTACTTAAATTTTCAAAGGAAGTGTTAGAAGCATGAGGTAATGCATAAAATCAAGTGAATGTATAACCACTAAATATTTTTGGGAAAACTAGCAAGAAACATATCCTCATGAAAATAAGTGAAATGTGTATTTTAATAATCCTTAGATGAAAGAATCACCATAATTTGAACTACAAGGTGTCACAAATCCATTGTGTGAAGAATTATATTATAGATTAGTAACATCATCTTCTTATTAGATATTTGATCATAAGCATCAACATGACTTGATAAGGAGGAGGTATTTTTCTTATTCTACTATATTATGATATTTCTATTGTATATAACTATGTAGTTTTTAAGAATCTCATGATTACACATTTTTGTATATAAGAAAAACCCTAGCTATGTGTGTGGGTTCTCCTAGTACAAACAACAACGGTGCTGCCCTAAGGACTGTGATGGGGGATGGAGGATAGTCTGCAGGTGTGGTTGTGAATGGAAAATCCTGTCGACCTCCTAGCATGAAACGGGGCGCGCGAAGCATGGATTCTAGTGAAGGCTGAAGACGGTATGACCTCCATTCAGGGGCTTTTTTGGAGCCTTTGCCTTTGCCTCAAACTAGTGTCTTTTCATCATAGGTCCTGGATCCCTTGGCTGTGAAATCTAATGGGGTTTCCTTTGGTGTTGCATCTACCATTTACAAAAATAAATCAAACCCCTATCATGAGTGCACGAATTTTTGTCATGTGCACACTCAGAATGTTATCCCTAGCTTGCCCCATCACACAACTCCTCCTACCTCGATCCCTTTACCGAATCAGGGTAATGGCTCTCATCTTGGAAGCCCTCGTCTTTCCTTTGGGGACTTTGAGGTGGTCTTCTCTGATGTGCATGTGGATTTTTTCTTGACTGATGACTGTATCAATGCGATGACTGGGGATTTTGGTAGGCTTTCTGTGGTGATGCAGTGCATGCATAAGCATTTATTGGTTACTTCCATCCTTGAATGGACTAAGTGCATGTGGAGTAATCTCTCAACCCCTATTGTTGAATCTCTAGATTTTGTTTTTTTCTGATTACCTAAGTTTTCTTTGTAGAGGATTGCAACTTTGTTTTATAGAATGAGCCATGGTTCTTTGGGCATTCAAGCCTCTTTATTTCCCCATGGTCGCCTTTCTTTAATCCAGCCACTGCCAAGATCACTTCCATTCCTATCTGGATTCGACTATACAATCTTCCTTTGGTTCTATGCAACGTGGATCTTCTCAGCACTTAGTTTAACCAGGTGGGATCCTTTGTCAAGATTGATCTTGACACAGTGGCTTCAAACCGACATTTTTATAGGGTTTGTACTATGGTGGAAATTTCTAAACCTCTAACTCATTATGTCATGATTCATTCCTCACATGGTGTATGGACTCAATTTCAAAATTATGAGGGTTTACCATTTTGTTGCAACCAGTTGAGTCATAGAACTGATGCTTTCCCTCTTCAACGTTCGGCTGGGGCTAGGAATGTGTGCTTGAAAAAGTGGGTTAAGAAGGATGGCACTCTAGATACTAAGTTTATTTGGTAGAATCATGGAAAGTTTTTTGAGAATTCTCTTACATCTGATTTGGATCATGTTCAACCTCCGGCTCCCTCATCCCCTCCGCATGCTCCTATTCTTGATTGTTCCCCTGTTTCTCCTTTGGAGATAAAGGATGAGGGTTCTGAATTGGATGGAACTTTTCCTTTCATGGATGACTTGGAAGATCAAAACCAGGCTTATTTGGATGATTTTCCTCTGGCTCCACCTCAAAAGCTAGGGATCTCTCAATCTGATACTAGTAAATCTAAACTTGATTATGGATCCAAATGTAAGGCTGGTAGGAAATCTAATGCAGAGAAGCTTCATAGAGAAGGAATGGAAGCCATGGAGGCCGGATCCCAACAGACTCTGGAAGCCATTCTCCTTCAAAAAATTTGAAGGGCTTAAGCTCTGGTTGTGGGATTTTCGCTATTTCTCTCTATCTCCATGATTGTCATTGTATTTTGGTTGTTGACTAAAATTTGTCTCAACTCTTGGCTTCTTTGTAGGCTTCTTCCATCTTCTATCTATTTCTTCTTTCCTAGGATCCTTATTTTCCAAGAGGCATAATTCTATAACATTCTCTTTTATTTTAATAAAGGGAGTGGTCCCCTTAACCCACAGATTACTGATAAAAAATATTAAAATATATAGTTTTTAAGTCAAATTTATTGACCTATATTTCATCAGTAGTGGTTAACATGAACCCATCTCTCATAAGGAAATTTATGCTTCACTTAATACCCATTTAATCTAGGTGATGCTCAAAGTGGTGAAGTATCTAAGATGTGACCAATAATGAAGTAAAAATTTAGGCTCTTATCTGTAGTCAATAAATCAATATTTTTTGTAATTACAAAAAAAATAGAAATAGAATTTGATTCGATGATAATTATTATAGTGAATAAACTATATGCCCTTTCAATTTCACACTACACAATTTTCCCTCTTTAATCCCATGATATAATGTTTTTTTCAAATATAAAAATTTGGCATCAAATTATCATTTATATCTAGTATTTTTTAAATAATTTTGGCATTCTAAGTCCATTTTTCTCGAATGGGATCACTATGCCTGTAAATCCACGTGTCATGTAGTATCCCACAAAAAATGTGATTCTAGTTGTTGTTGCAACATTATCTTCCCACAAATATTCTAGAAGTAACATTTTTGCATGATAGTCACATTCAACAAGATGACTTAATATTTAGAAAAAAGGGAAGAAAAAGAAGGAAAACTTGATTTTTTATTGTATTCTCACATACATTCATGATCATTCTTTCATATTGAAATTTGTAATTCCTTGAAGAAGCTCTTATATTTTAAATGAACAAGAATCCCTCTCATATATTGCATGTCATTTCTTCAAGATGGGATGAAATAAGGCAACATTGTGGAAGATTGTGTATCTCTCATAGGGATCTTTGACAACTTCCAATTGATCATAGTCCATTTTTTGTTTCCTTCATGTTGTACATAATTTATTTGTGCTAGCATTCAGATATATTAGGTGTTAGCAAAAAAAAATTAAGATCATTTTATATCTCTAGCATATTACTTTGTTTCAAAGAAATCTCTTTTATTATATCTTCCAATATTATCCAAATCTTGCATGTTCATGGAGGTATAAATACTAAAATGAGGGTTTGACTGAGGCAAGCCCCTAAATATCCCAACCAAACATTTTCTCCTTTCTTTCTTCGTGTACAAGTTTTACAAGTTGGAAAGAAACAACTATCACAGTGATATCCTTTGTCTTTAAACTAATTTTATTATATTATTTTGGTTTAAGCTAAGTTATAATGCATTATTCTTTTAATTCTATTATTTTTAATATTTCTTGTATAGAGTGATCTCTTGATATCTATTTTATACATGTAGGCACTAATTACAAGACATTTTAGGATTTCCTTTCTATTTCCATATTGGATGATCACATGGTGTGAGTAAATTCACACTACATTCTTCTATCCATTTATAAGGCTCTCAAAAGGTCACAAAATTGCCTCTAATACATGTACATTTTATTCCTATTGATATCAACTTGTAATTATAATTACAAAGAGATATTTTCATTAGTTCATTATCACTATGTATGTTTATGCTATATTAAAATTTAAACATTTAATTTTTCCAATTATAATAATTTCATAAGAGGGATTGACCAAATATGTTGAAGAATCCAAATCATCCTAATGTCAGTGTAGATTATTGACTCTCAAGGTAACTTTATTCTTTCATTAGAATCATTTTTTCTACACTAAAATTACTAGTGTGATTAAAAAAAAAAATCTTTTAATTATGAAATAAAAGAATTCTTTCAAAATTCTAGCCTCTTCTAGATAAGTTATAAATGTACATATTATAAATTATAGGCTTTTCTAGATAAGTATTTGGGTTTTGAGTGTTGAGGCGTGCAATTGGAAGGTCCTACAATGGTAGAGTAATGATAGGTTTACAGTAAGTGGAAGAGATAGTGGTCCTTGGCATCATAGATTTGTAAGGCCTAATTGGAAGCCTCTTAGATTGGGGAGGTAGTTGGACACATGTGTCATTTGGTTTTCAATTTGGGTGTGAACGCTTTTGTCCCAACATATGGTGGGCATAACCCATTTGGAAATATAGGCGGAGATGTTAGGGGAGGTCCAGTCATTCCAAAGGCGAAAGCTGGTTCTAGAGGAGAGTCTTTGCAAATATACCAAAATAAGGATCATATGGAAGTATTTAAATAATTTATTCATGATCAGAAGGTGTTGTTTTATCCTAGGTAACAAATTAGGGAATTTTCTGAGTAGTTTAGGTCAAATACGAGCCGTTAAAAGAGATAGATAAATCAGGCATCGTTTGAGTTGAAAAGTGAAGACAAAGAAAGAAAATAGGGTTTTTAGAAACATGATTTTAACTATCAGGCTAGCAAGGGTTTCTTGAATAAATAAGGAGGGTTGGGTTCACCACATCAAGATTCCAAATAGAAAGAACAAGTGCATTAGGATAAAGTTTGGTTTAACCACAATTCGCCTAGTCCATCAATGTAGTATTTTCAGCGTCATGTTTGATCTACAAGATATAGGAGGCTTCCCAATAGTCTAATATGAGAAGTTCAGAGCCCGTTTGACATTTGGGAAGATGGCAGTCAACGATCGGTTGGGACACTTCCCCATGGCAATGGTGATGTTCTAAATAGTCATGTGCAGAACCTTAGTGAGCTGACTGGTAGGAAACCACATAAAACTGTACATATTGTATCTAGGGTTTTCACTCAAAATGACGTGGATTTGTGTTTTCAAGCTCATAGAGGAGCTTCCTTGAATCCAAAGAACTCAGATGCTTCTCATTCATAGAATAATGGTGTAGATCTCGGAGGTCGGCAAGTGGATGGAAAAGAGAAAGTTTCCACACCAACTCAAGGGAAAGGCATGAATGAGACACAAGCAACTAACAAGCAGGCTCAAAAGAAATCCAAGAGGAGAAATGCATATCGGAGATGAAGAAGGATGAAGCAAAGGGAAAAGAAATAAATACTAGTCACGGTCTCTTCGGACCATAGCATTGAGAATGTAAATTCAAGCCTATTCAAAGCAGTTTTGTTAATCTTTTTCTCTTAGAGGAGTTCTTGAATGTGTAGGTGTCAAATTTGTGTTACACGATATTGGTTTGTAGGTTTTGGAAGCTCAATTTAGATATACAAGAATTATGTAAGATTTTTTTTTGGTGAATGGGCTAGGGTTAACCAAATTTTCTACTTAGATAGGTCCAAGGGAATCTTCATTGTTATCTTTAAAGATAAGCCTTATAGAGATGTCATTTATAAAGTTAAATCCTAGATATATAATGGGTCTGGTATGTTACTCCAACCCTAGAGTCCAAATTTTAAGGCCTCATGATCTTGTAATTAAGTTCATTTTATTTTGTATAGAGACAACACTTCTTTTGTGAGTTGTCCTCCACAAATCGAGATATATCAATATTTTTTGTAATATCTATAATTTATTTGTGTATCCATTTATGTTTCTTTCGATTTATGCCAATTTATACAGTGCATGTCAAGTATGTTTATGTTTCTTTGAATTTTTATAGTATCTTTCAAGTATGTTTGTGTTTCTTTTTCTTTCTTCTTCATGCCCTTTCAATTGAATCAATGAATTTATATAGTCTCTCAAGCATATGGTTTTCATTTGTGTTGGCATAGGGCAACCTATTTCATAAAGGAAGTCCTTTTTGTTGATACATGCAAATACACTCCTTATGGAACACCAAGCATAAATGAAAGCATTATTGATTTAATTGTTATTGACTATTTATTGTTAATTGATGATTGTAATTTCTTTAGAAGTGAAACCCATTGATCTAGAGAACATTCCTCCTATGTACATATTGCATTGAAGGCTTAATATTTCAAGGTTAGTGTTGAATTTTTTCAAATAGAGGTTGCAATGTGAAGAAAAGATGACTTGGATGTGGGAAACCAAAGGTTTGGTCTTCCATAAAACTACAACTATCTTGATACTATCCCATTCTTTGTAAATTTAGAGAACATGTTTTTTGTATGGTTATTCATGTGCAATATTTTCATCTCTGCATGCTATTACTTAATTCTCTTGAAGACAAATAACATATACATATAGTTTTTTATTTTTATTTTTTTATTACACTACAAGAATCAGGTAGCACGACCCCCTATAAACTGTAGTGTGCCTAGTAAAAAATTTGACGTGACTGGCGGTGCTGGCGAGACACGCCCTCCAGTACCACAGGGGTGGGGGATACTAGACCTCATGACCAACCTCCTACAACAAGAAAGATTTAGCCAACCGAGCTAGGGCCCCAACCCCTTATACACACATAGCTTCAATGCTAATGCAAATGATGATTTTTTCAATGTCATCAAACCCATGGCTTCATCACTAGAGAGAGCTTTACTTTCCTTTCTTCCATATTGTCTTGTTATCCATTCACATGTGTTACTTTTGTATCATGTTTCCATTGAAAAGAAGTGTGTAGGTAAAAAAATTAAAAGAAATTACCTCTATTTATTTTCAATGTTTGAAAATCTGTCGTTTGGCATTTTATGTCTAACCCCGAGGGTTCTTCTTCAATCATAAGGAACACATGCATAAAGATACATAACAAATAGGGAATAATGAGAAACAAAAGTGGTAATACATGGACCATTAGGTCACGTGTAACTAAGGATAGGAGCAATTGTCTGAAGAAAGAAAAAGAGAAATAAGAAAATTCTTCTAAGTGTGCGTACATGTATGTATATCAGTGAACAAGTTTTAAAGGATCAACATCTCAAGAAAAAAATTCATATTTCATTTCATTCATTTTTATGAGAATGTTGTTTTTCACTTATTTCTTTAATTTCATGTCTTGCGTCTTTAAAATCTTTCATGCTTGACACAAACACATGATCAACTAGTGTCATATTAAATACTTCTTTCATTACACAAATTTATTACATATTTAATTTTTTTGTGGAGGAATCATTGGCATTGGATGCACCGGGCAACTTCTTACTTCAAGGTAGTCAAGTAGTCTTTTGGGAATGAAACTATGTTTTCTACTACTTTTGTTGTCTTTATTCCTTTCCTTTTATCATGGTTGATTTATTTTTTTGATAAAAAAAATTCATTGAAATATCATCATAAACATGTCATCAAATTGTGAGGAAATTTACAATAAATTAGAAGCTAGAGTTTCTCCTTAGTTAGTGGGTAGAGGTTAAGCTGTTGTAACCATTTCATGAAGAATAAAATAATTATTTGAGTTGAATGTTGTTAAAGAAGATAGAAGAAGAGGTTGGCCTAAAGTGTAATGCCCCGCCACATAACCCTAGAGGAAGTTGCAATAAACTACACAAACGAACAATTTTTTTATTTATTTAAAGTATAATAAACATGTAAGTTCACTTCCTAATGCCGACAACCTCTAAGGCTATGATATTGAGGTTACTTTTAAACCCATATATACACCATAAATACATCCAAATAATTTTAACTACTTAAGGAATTAAATGCTCATACATTCCATACATGTAAATAGCATCATAACAATAAGAAATGATGCAAGGTTCCATATAACATTAACTTAACAAATAATACTGCATCACTCATTCCTTGAATGAGATAGTACATACAAATATGTTTACACAATACAATAAACCACCTTGAATATAACTAAGGGGTAATAAATACATGATCCAACTAAAATGATTAGAAAGCATGAATAATATAAACTAGAAACCATGAGCTCTCCAACTAGAAATCTCACCATCATGATCTGCAAATCAAAGGGGACCCAATGGCATAGGGTGCACGCTCCTCCCAACCAAGTGGTACTTGAAGACCCACCCCCCTGCTAGGAGATAGTAACAAGAATATGTAAGTCCCCACTTCGTGTGTGATTGATACAACCCTAGTTTGTTATATGTCTCTTTGAATAGATGGTGAGTTGTGATGTGAGAAATAAATAGTGTGGTTATGTGGAAATATTCTTGTATTTCATTTTGACATTTTGTTTCATTTTCATTACCATGAGTGTGTTAGGCATGTATGTAAATCAGGGAATACAATTGAAATGTTAAATTGAATTGTTGTAAGGTCAAATCTTGGGATATTTAACTAGCAAACAAATGTGATGTATGATTGTTTCTAATGATTGCATTGGTAAGGTGCATGAAATTCAGGGTACTAGTATGAGAAGGGAAAACTAATGAAAGAAAATGGAAAGATATCCCCTTGTGGTTATGTATTTGGTTTCTTTTTGGGCTTAGAAGGAAATAGAGTTAATGTGTTGGTAGACTAGGGTGTGAGGGTGGATATTAAATGGCTAAGTTATTTATTTGTTTTGTGAGGGTGTGTAATTGTATCATGTGAGGTGTAAGTGGGGGTTACAGTTTAGGAACCCTTAACCAAGTGTGAAAGTCGTATGGATTCTTGTGTGGATTTTAAAAACATATTATTGAGGCAGTTTCCTTGGTTTTTGAACAAGAATAGACCCCTAGGACCTATACCTATGGGTTTGGAACCTTTTTCACATGTGAACTTGTACTTGGAGTGTGAAAAGACTCCTCAAAAGTCCACATTCATGAATGTGGAGAATTCAAAAAGTGTTGAGGCTTGGGAAGAGTGACTTGTCACTCGCAACCTCCTACTCCCCAAAAAAATTTGGAATTGGCACAAGACTCACATATGTGTGAGCACTTGTGGGATAAATTATAGGTTTGGAGGATTCCTATATACCTCAAGAAGATGGAATATTTGGCCATTGCCCACTTCTCCTCTTGGAGAAGTTGAGTGAAAATGGTAGAAATAATGAGAAAAGGAGAGTAGTCCATCTCTATGAAAGATAGGGAGGGAGATGGCTTGGTTGGAGAGGAAATATGGATGCAATATTTCAGCCCCTTCATCTAAAAGAAAAGATAAGTTCTTCCCTTTCCATTTTCCTTGTTTGTTGGTTGTAAGGAGGTGACCTATTGTATGGATTATGTTTGAAAACAAAAAGTAGAGAACCTAGATGCATATAAATTGTGCTATGTTAGTTTTTGTCCCTTTGTAAAAAATGAGATAAGACTCCACTCATCATTGTGGGGCTAAAAGAATTCCTTGCTTGGGGGTATGGCCAGAGCCCATGAGGCTCTATGATGCCATTACTATAGGGTGGAGAGAAATCCTTAACCAGTTGTATGTCATGCATTGGATTCTCTTGAATTTGGTTGTAATGTGAAAATCTAGTGTTTGATGGAACATGAAAGAGAATGCAAGCAAGATTTGTTCATTCATGTGTGTCACCCATCGTGTGAAAGTTAGAATTTTCTTGCAGAGTGAAAGGATGAAAAGAGAAACCTAAGCACATGAGCATGCATATTAGTTATTTTCCTCATTGCTATGAAAGTTAGTAACTTCTCAAATAGGTGGTGTGTTGAATTTTTTTTCTGGAAAGATGGAAATCCAAAATTTTATTTAGATGGGAGTTCCTTTTTTTTACGAGAAACCAAGTTTGATAATAGTATTAAGCTCAACAGTTCATGTTGTCTCCATTTCCTATAAATTGTATTTTGTGTAGTCTATATTTTTCTTTCCTCTAGAAATAAAGGCTGAGAATAAATAATCACACCCTTGGTAATGTTTAGAATGAAAGGAGCTAGGAGGTAAGCTAGAAATAAGTGTTTTAGCGATTTGCATACTCTAATGTTGATTAAAAAAAATAGGATTTAAAAATCAAGATTACATTTTATATTGCAAATAATGAAAGTAGTTGTCACAATAATCATGCAATAAGCATATCAATGATTGTTAAGCCCTCAAATTAAAAAAATAAATAAAAGAGTGATTCTTTTTAGGTAAGGATCATTGTATTTCCAATCAGATCTAGGTGGCAAGGGTCTAGCATAGATCACCATTGCAATAGATATCCAAATACAAAATATAATTATTTTCAAAGTTGGTTGTTTTCTTTCATTTTCCTTCATCCACCCCTCTCTACACCTTAATAATTTCATTGGCAACAATTTTCTAGACAGTTAACAGCAATAAAAAATACCTGTATGTTCTCCAATGGTTTTCATCCACCCATGCTCTCCATTCCTCCTCAACGTGGTGCATCAACTAGAAGATAAGTTGTTACCCTTTCATTGTATCATTCTGCAAGAGTGCCACATAGGGAAATAGAGCATACAAATAAAGCGAACCAAAAAGAAAAGAAAAGAAAACACTATTTTTGAGTGCTCCCCATCTATTGATATATCCACCCTTGGAAACACTATAGATTAAACGATAGAGCTATCAATGTCTTCCTATTGCCTAATCCCTATCATCAAACTCATTTAGAGAATCAAATCAGCTAAATAACCCACCCAAGGGCAACACGTAAGGAGCTACAACAAGGGATGCAAACTAATAGATGTTACAGTGGAGGAAGTGGCCTGCTATAAATGAATATTGTTGATCCTTTCATGTTGATTACACTGAAATAGGTGTAGTAGCAAGAATGAAACAAACCTTAATAGCAATAAATGTAAGTTCTATTTAAGCATGCCTCCCTCTGTAGGACAAACATTATAGCAGGTGGGTTATAGGAGGTGCCTATCCTAGGCCTTGAATATTTTTCCTGTATGTCTATAACCTGCCATGCAAATCTACCTTACTGACAGAGTTAAATGTAACCCCTACATAGCTTTAATGGTGAAAAATAATAAACTAGGAAGTTTAGACTCTCGTAGACCCCAAGGTGGCTTTGAAAATATCTTGTGCAGTTGGAGTAGCCTAGAGTCATTGCATCTTCTTGTCAATGTCAAAATATCATGAATTGACAATCTTTGTCTCTATTTCTGTTGGAGTCAATGCGTTAATAAATCCAATCCTTGTTGGCATAGCAGACACCCAACTTTTAGCATGAACATCAAGCCTGAAATCTTCTAGCAATATAAATAAATCAAATATTTGATTGAGGTTGAAATATTATAAGCGAAATTCGTCCAGGCACTAACGCAAGGAGTTTAAGAAAAGTATTTATGCTTTGATCATAGGTGCAACAAAGTATTCTCCCCTTGTCTGCATCATTAATTAAAGGTTATGTAATGATACCAGGATGTGGTATTCTTGGACGCCACTTCCTTGCCTGGATCGCCCTCATTACTTTCAAATTTGGGGCATTCTTTCTCACCATGCAATTCATCCTACTATAATGGCGATCTCTTCCCATGTCTAAATTAATTACCATTTTAGCCTTTTAGAGTTTTCTTTCTTTACGTGGCTAAACATAGTGATAAAGTAATAATAAGTCACCTCTCTTTTATGGTTCAAAATATTGTATTAGATATGAATAAATAAACAGGAGATGGATAATATATGGCCAGCTAGCATATTAAGAACCAAGATTTATAAAATTTCAAATATAACATGTGTTTTTAAAATATAAAAAAGAATCATTAATAAGCCAAATCCCTAAGGAATCATTAATAAGCCACATCCAGGGGGGCAGTATACCAGTGTAATCCTTCTTGTTGGGGCAATAGTGGCGCATCTCAAAAAATCAAGAAATTTTTAACTTTTGATCTTATCAGTTTATTTCTTTAAATCAATGCAACAAGTACACTGTTTCAAAGAGGGACAAAATGTAGACATGGAAAATTTACAAATATCGTTCAACACACTTGATCCTAATTACTAACATCATTTCTTTCTGAATCATACATTTT